>JAKLLW010000010.1:0-117961 GCA_022814695.1 Neocatenulostroma microsporum
CTCCTCATATCGCGTCAGTCGATCATTGCATGCGCGGGTCTCCCGAAGCTCTTGCGATCGATGCTCTGTAGGAGATGAGATGCGTCGGTTATTGTTTGTCGCGTGCAGATGTAAACAACGCAGCTGTACAGGTCGGAAAAGGTAGGTAGCGAACGTGGGACGAGCTGCGAGCTGTTGTGACCCGCACGAAGGCCGTCGCGCTGAGGAGAAGGAGCGACCACAACAGATCCAACCTGCAGGTACGGCCTGACGTGCAGGGACAAGGTTGGAAGAAGGTGGGGTCGCAAACTAAATTCGGGTCGACAAAACGCGCTAAGGAACGGGAGCGCGTGAATCAGCTCTGAGGATCTTCTCCAGATCTACAACAGTAAAAGAACTCGCGAGTGTACTTCAATATACTATTTACTGAAAATGTCAACACAGGATAGCAGTGGAGCGGCTTTCTCCATACTACCCGAAGAAAGCCAAGCACAATTCCGTCTGCTTGAGCTACCGCCTGACCTGCTGGATCTTCTCACTTCTCAGAAAGCAACAACGTGAGACGGACTGCCTATCGGAAGCATACAGCAGCGCTGACACGTCCATGTAGACTCCAGTTCAAGTCTACGGGGACGTCGAGCAATGGCCAAGAAAGCAACGCCGTCATCTGTACCCGAGACAAGACGTACAACATTCGCCAGGTCAACACATCCAACTCCGTCTACATCTGCCAACCTCACGAGCTAGATGCTAGCGACGATGGCGGCCGTATGAGCGCCTCCGGACTACAAGCAGTAGCCCAGAGTGCGTGGACGCTGGAGCTAGAGGAGTCCAAGGACGGCTCCGCTGCAGCAACGTATCTCAGGACTACTCTGCCGACGTACTCTTCCACTGGCACCTTTCAGTCCAAGGAGCTAAAGTCGAAGCAGCAAAACTTCGACGACATCCCACTAAGTCAGGCTGAGTGCGAGCGAGCGTGGAGGGAGCTAGCATGTTTCCAATGCACTAAGCCTGAGGGATCTTTTGTCCCGAGTGCAGGTGCGAAGGTGCAGGCGTGGCGGTCGATGCTTAATCAAGCAGTCGCTTCTAGCATTGATCTTACCGGACCTCTAGTACCAAGCAACGTGGACCTCATCATGGACGAAAGCGAAGACTGGCCGACAGAACTTTCACGGGCGGTTCTCGATAGTGTATCTGCCCCGGTGGACAACGGAGTGGCGATCGAAGAGACCGTGTGCGTGCGCACAGTCGGTGAGAACCACCTTGCCGCCATGAGCCAAGCAACAAGTTCAACAAGTCTTCCGGACTTTATGGCCGCTTGGAAGGACTCATTACCCGAGCAGTGGCGCGCAGGCGCACGTCTAGAAGCCTTATCTAGAAGTCGGTACCGGCTGGAGAACGACGGCAAACACATCGCTTTTATTGGCGCTGGCGTAGATGGTTCCTCTGCTGCTCCAGCTGCGATGCAGGGTAAGTCAGCATTGGGCGCAAAGCGGAAGTGGCACGAGAAGTTCCGGGCTTCAAAGAAGACGGCATGAAGCTCATGATATCGAAATCTATGACAAATGTGACATTGCTGCTCACATATACCGCAAACATCCTCACATCGGCAACCTCCTCATGTCCTCCTGACTCCAATACTTCCTCATATTCTCCGCCCTCAACTCCTTCACCTCATCATCCAAATGCTGCCACAGCACCGACCCAAAAGTATCCAGCACACCCTTCATCTCCTCTAACCTCAACTCCCTCTCGCCAGTCCTGCATTCCCTCAGATACTCCTCGAACTTATCTAGACCCTTATGTATCTGCTTATGCTGGGTGAGAAGCTCAAGCTCCTTCTTGAACGCCGGCATCTTTCTCGCTAGGACCGGGAAGATGTGCTCTTCCTCTATCCCATGATGAATAGTGAGATGATGGCAGAACTGCTCGCCAACGTTCAAGAAAGTGCGTATGCTCATGCCGCTGGGCCGTTTGCCAGAGGTGCAGGCGTTGTAGAGGAGATTCCAGGATTGGCGGAAATTCTCGTGCTATCCATACACCATCAGCGACACATCTTAGGCGAACGATGTGAGTTTCAGCGTACAAACATGTCCATGTGCTCCGCCATCCGATTATACACCCTGAACTCCGCCGTACTCATCTTCGGCAGCTCCTGTTCTTCCTTCTTCGGCGCTGCAGCTTTTGTGGCCTCATCGCTCTTCGGCACGCCCTCTTCAGCCATCTTCTCGAACGGCTGCTCCATGATGTTGAAGTTGTTGTTTCGGCAAGTCGCTGTCGCTGTGAGTGCGCGGCTATGGAGGATGTTGTGAGATTGAGTCGCAATCACCGGACGACGGCAGGTCGACAGCAGTAGTCCGCCAACGAGCAATCGGAGCATTTATGTGAGTAGCCATCTTGACGAGCGCAAAAGTGCAGAGCAAAAGTATAGCGGGACGTTGATAGTGACGGCAGGCCAGATCATTTAGCGGCATTTGCTTACCTATGCTCGGCAGTGAAGGAGGCGAACATCCGGATCGCAGCGAAACGGCAGCAAAAGGATGCAGACATGATGAAAGTGCCTCATGTTCTCGGTCATATCGTTTATTATACACATTAACATCTATGTACATTGGGTATCTATCCAAAAAGCTTGCAGAGCAATGCGAGCCATATGTACACATAGTCGAGACGCTGAGAGCAGCAATCCAAAAAGACGCTCATGCGTTGCGCAGCGTAGATCATCACGATCCAGCTCGCTCCTCGTGAAGTAAACAGATGCAGTGGCCATGTAAGGAGGGCCGGGTATCGGGTGTGAGAGCGGAGCAATGCGCATTGGTTGTAACACTGCAGTACGTGGTACTGAGGGTCGCGCAGAAGGGCGCGAAGCAAGGAGGCCGTGATGAGATAAAGCTGCGAGAGTAACGCCGCGCTATGCAGTAAGCAACATGAATCGTAGTCGTATCTGATGGAGCTTATCGCTCATGGAAGCTCTGGGTAGTTGCCAGGCCCAGAGCCTTCGGTTGACTCTCCTTCGATGGTCTTGTGCCAGTGTTGTGGCATGCAGACGCAGACGAGGGGGAAGGCTTTGACATCGCCCTCGTTCTCAGAGGTGTCTGGTCGCCGAGAGCTGATGCCACTGTCTCTCTGCTCCTTGGAGTCGGGTCGCCATTGCTCTGCATTCCCTCTCGCTCGTACACCGGTCGCCCAGCCGTCGTCCCAGATACCGACCACCTTAATCATATCGCCCCGTTCCAGATGAAACTCGTCCGCTGCTCGTGGCTCGTAAGCCCAGAGCGTTGCAACGAGGTCACCAGGGTGCACCTCATCTTGCGAGTAGTAGTCTTTGAAGAAGCCGAGTTGCTCGCTCTGGTGTGACTCTGGCGACGTGTACTCGTTGCCTGAGCTGGGTGATGTGTCGTCCGCGCCCATCATCGCAAGCTGAGAGCCACTCGAAAGCGAGCCGCTGCGCTTAGGTGGCGGCGCAACTCCAAGCATACGTCTCGACTCCGGTGTGTCCTCCTCGTCCGACGTAGACTTCCTATAGCCTCCGTAGCGGAGAGGAGGGTAGCCAGCGCCATTGTGCTCCGAGCCGTTAGAACCTTCCAGTGCGGACATGCGAGCGACACGTCCTCCTGGCATGACCGCCAAGCCTGCACGCTCTCCATCTCGTGTGCCATCCCGTGCGCCGTCGTTGAACGCCATTGGTGGCTGTGAGCGCGTCGTAGCTGGCTGGTTGAAAACGCTAGTGGCAGGACTATGGTCTCTGCGTTTCCGGAGCAGCAAGCATGCACCGATGATGAGGGCCAGTAGCAGCAAGGCGCCGACTACAGTACCAACGACAATACCGGCAATTTGGCCTCCGGTGAGACCGCGGTGCGCAGCGGCTGCGACAGGCGAGAACGAGCCCGTTGGCGATGACGTTCCACTCATAGTAGATGTCAAGGTCATGGTGACTGGCCGAAGCGAACTAGACGCGACAATCGGTAGCGTTACATCTGTGCATCGCGTGGTGGTGTTGGAGAAGACGCAGCATGAGTCTGTCGAATTCGGCGAGCTTGATGCGCAGTAATTGCAAAGTAGGCCAAGGTTCGACATGTAACCGCAGTCGTTAGGCTCGTTCTGCACACCTTCAATGCATGAGCCCGTTAATGAGTCCGCCGGCAGGGCACAATTAGTGAAGTCGGCTCGGATTTGTGTAAGAGCGCCTGGGCCTGCGCTGCCGCAGACGTTACTGCTAGTAATCTCTTCCTCACTCGATGCGTATGAGGCGCATGTGTCTGCACATAGCGGCCTGGTGGCAGTGCCTGTCAGGTCGCATGCTGTGATTGAGTTCTGCACTATGGCGTTGCAGAGTACGCTTGTGGTGTAGCGAGCGTAGAACGCTGTCGTGTTGTCAAGGTTGACATTCGAACAGCCTATTAAGTCTTCATATCTACGCCGATATCAGCAACGTGCACAAGACTGTGGTAGTCACCTTGGAACCATACCGTGTCTGAGTGAAACCATTGGCAATGTATGTCTGAAGTTCAGAGTCAAATGAGGCGGTGTCCGTCACAGATGACAAGAAGGGAAATAAGGCGGCATTCGAGCTGTCTGTCGAAATAGAAGAAGCATTGAAGGCCGGACATTGCGTAGAGCCGGTCAGTGGTATGCAAGTTTCCTGCGCCATGGCTGCTGGTATGCTGCTTGCTATGAGTGCGCATAGGGCAGTGGATGCGCTGAGGTGCGAAGTTTTCCGCCGCTTGGAAGGTCGCCGTCGTGGTTGTGCCATAGTGTGATGTTGTGGTCGCGGTGAAGTCTGCGCGCTGCCGGACGTCACCTCATATCTTGATCTTGATCTGACGTCTGCCCCAGTTCTATCATGGTCCTCCGCCGTGTGCTCACGCACTCCTCGCATGTACATTGCCCGTCGCCACCAGATCCCCGCGTCAAGTCCGCGAATCGCCTCGCTATCGCACAGGATGTATGTGTGTTATGGTACCGGGATGCACTAAAGCTCGTGCCGATCGTCCAGACTCCTCGGGCCCTCAGAGGTGGAGGAAACACGCGTGAAGTAGAAAAGCCGTGAGCATGCTGCAGGTCCGCGCTGGATTGCTTTCACAAGTTTGTCGGTGTGTATGCGAGTGAGACTCTCTTGTCGGAGCGCAACCTGACAGCAGCTGCAGCACAACGGGTCGCTGCGTCGGCCAGAAAGGAAAGGAAGTCGCACCTGCGGTGTTACCGGTGTGTTGTTGTGGTAGCTTCTGCGTGAAAAGGGCAGGAGCACCAGAGGGTTCGGCAGCAGGAACCCAGCCGCTCTTGTCGCATTGGCCGGAGCTCCAGGATAGAGGGGTCTTTGCGCAAGCACTTGTGCAAGGTCCCAAGCGCTCTGACATCGCGACAGTTATGCAATTGGTGGAGGAAGGAATAGAGCCTTGCAGTTCGGCACGGGCAGCAGTCTGTGCACGGTTGTGGAAATTGCCTCGATCAGGTCGTGGAACTCTAGGTTTCCACTTCGAAACGCCTGGCCAACAGAGCTCTGCAGTTTCAAGAAGTTTGTCGGAGAATTCTGTGTTCAGGAAACATTGGTATTGCCACGTGCGAGCTATGTATTGTACAAGCAAGACCGAATATCGAGAAGATCTTAAGTGGCGAGAGACCCAGCATTGAAGCGACCTTCAGATATACTTAGGCCGCCGGGCGTCGCCAGAGCACAGCACGAGCCTGTCCGACGCTGACACCGTTATCAAAGGGTCCGACGCCATGGGCTTCATACCGACGATATCCGAACCACAGTTGCATGAACGATTGCCTTTGCGTCCACCACCACCAGGGCGCAACCTTGCGAGTCAAGAATACATTCTTCCCACGTGGAGAAGATGACAGTTTTGTGGCTGGGAGCAAGACGAATTGTCATGTTCTGCAGTACTGTACGTATAACGAGCTAGTACAGCCTTCTGTGCAAATGCGCCATCGCTGTCACGTTAAACCCAGCCATGATATGCGAGTATGCGCGCTAGTCCAACAGTAACGCCATCGCTATTCAAATAACAGAAGCACCCCCAGCAGAGTCGAATCAACCATGCATCGTCATAGGCCGCTCCCGCATCTCGTAGTCATCCAGCTCATGACTTGGCGGGAGCAAGCCATCGAGCTGTTCACGAAGAAGCATATCTGGTTTGTGGGCCTGGCGGCGACGAACGACGGCCTTCTTGTGTCGAGGTGAAGGATGTCTGCTTCCTGCTTCAGCCTCTGGGACATCCTTCTGCGGTGCAGCTTCACCAGCCTCTCGCTGGGACTTCTCATTGGTGTGAATTCGCAGCCCGCGTAGTACAGAGCCAGCGCTCGCAGAGCTTTGCTCTAATCGCGGATGCTCCGAAAACTCTTCGGGTTCGATATCTGAGGTGGCACTACCGCCCACGGCATTTACTAGATCAGCCAGTTCGCCGGCATTCTGCGTGTCGTGTGTTGCCGCCGCCGGTGCCTGCTCACGAGCAGCAGTTGCAGCTTTCCTCGCACTCTCCCTCTGCGCCTTCACCATTTGAACCAAAGACCTCGCAGCCTGCAAATGATTCCTCATAGCAAGCTCCCAGACCTCCTCAAACACACTCTTCTGTCCGCAAGCCGAGCACAGCCGAATCATCGCTGCGAAAGTGTCGAGTCCGATCTGCTCGCTCCTCCCCTCCTGCTTGGCATATCGTTCGTTCTTTGCTAGCTTCGCACTCCTGGCCTTCAAAGCTTGTATTTGCCGCCACACCGCCAGACCCGAATTCCAATCTCCTCGGTCTGCACAATTCATGAGTAAAGGTGTAAGCCCACTCATACACAACCCCCAGCCTTCTTGACCCATGCCTTCGCAGATGTTGAGCGCTGTCTCAAACCCACTAAATCTCAGCACGCCTTTGATGAGCGCGCCGAAAACATTTGGTGTTGGATAAGGAAGCTGAATGATCTTATCTTCTTTCCCTTCTTCCTTCACGCGAAGGAGGCGGCTCGCACCAGCCTCATTGATGCGGAGGTCTGGCCGAGCCAGTGCAAGGCCGTTGTGCTTGCCGCGCATGAGTTCGACCCATTCGATGAAGCCAGCGGCGTTGTTGGTGGCGTTGAGGTGGTTGAGTACGGCAACGTTCGTGACCTCATTTGGCCTCATGTGCGTTCGGCGCAGGGAGGTGATGACGTTGCGTACGGTGCTATTCTGCTGTGCATCTGACAGGCCCAATATCAGAGTATTGTATGTATGAACATTGGGCGGTGCCGAAGATATTGAGAGGTTGTAAGCTATCTTCGCGAGGAGCGAAGGTGTGCTGATGGTCGACTCTCTATGTTGTCGAAAGAGACCTTGTAGGCAGCTGGTAAGCTCTCGTGCCGTTTGGTGGAAGTGGCCTTGGTCGTCCTGTCGGTAATTGCATAGGGGAAGGTCACTGGATGAGCGGGACCATCCTTCGAGGGTGAAGTCTGCTTCTGATAGCTGGCGGAGTTGGTTAATCTTGGTGTGAATTGCATCATGTAGCTCTGGTGTTGACAAGAACATCTTATCACGATAGGCCACGGGTACTGCAGATGAAGCCTCTTCTCTCCACTCCTGTCCGGGTAAAGCCTGCAGTCCTAGGAAGATCTGAAGCTGCAGTAGGTCGATGGACAGCATGACCTTCTCCAATTTCTTTGGCGTCCATCTCCGAAGCTCCGACTGAGCCTTACGCTCTGCGGTAGCATACACAGACTCTGGTGGCAGTCGATGTATCTTGAGCTCTGGGCCAGTATTGGTCGGCCACCTTGGCTTCCGTCGGTATGGCTGGACGTCTTCAAATACATCTGTGTGCTGCCGCAGTACTCCCGCCGTATCTCCCGCTACGTCCACCTGCGCCAATTCTTGTTCATGCTGTCGCTGCTGGCCGACCGTCTCGGTGGCCTGGCCAAGCTCCTGCTTCACCTCCGCGATCGCCCTGTCCCATTGCTCCCTTCGCTGCTTCTTCGCTCCGGCATCGAATGTCGCTGCCGCTGCGAACACTCCAGAGTAGAACAGTGTTGACGAGTATAAGTACTTCGGCATCCGCCTTGTGGCAGAAGTAGTCGCTCGCCGGCTAACCCCATGGACCGTCTGTACGCATTGCGGACAGGAACAGGAGGCTCGCGTCTGCGCCGCGCGAGACCAGACTGTGAACATTATCGTCTCATTGTCGATTCTCTGCTCATTGCCGAGAGGCCGCCCAATGTCAATGCCGAAGAAGTTGGTGACGACGAGATGGACATCTCGAATGCCAAGCGTCTCCTCCGAGCATTGGCCGCTTCCCTCAGCCACACCTCGAAGCCACAGCCTTAAGACTTGTGACTCGAACTTCACGGCAAAACGAGGCCAGCTGTAGGTTCTCGTAGCCTGTATCGAAGACCTTCCAAGACCTTCCAAGATGCTGGACGCCCTTTCAACCAGTAGAGAGTGGCTTGTAGTCTCCCCAGCGATGCCGACCAGTTGAGCTACCGTATCTTCCACCAGGTGGTTCCTGCTTCGCGCCTTCTATGGAGAAACCTACCAGCTACTTCATCGCTCATTTGTCTCCTTTGGCGTATACGCCCAGCTTACCGATGTCCACGTTTCTGCTTCCGAGTTGAGACCATGTCGAAGTACTTCCGCTCCCCAAATTCGGACGGTAGTAGCTCCTCAGATGAGGCAGAGGACGACGAAGAAAGAACCAACGAGATCGAGACTACAGACGGAAACGATGGTGAAATTTGTCGGTCAACTGCCGAGCCAATTGAGGACATCTCAACAGCTTTGGAAGGCCTCGATATACAGCAGTCCTCTCACAGTAGTCAATTCCTGCTCCATGCCTTGCTGGAAGAGCGATGCATGAACCAAGCTATTCAGGAGGCCCATGGAGCGCGACGGGACGATGCTGCTATCAAGGAGGCGGCTCGAGCGAAGTATCTACGATATTGCCAAGTCCTCGCGCCACATAACCTAATCGCTGCTGGCCTGGAGCACGACAGTCTATCTTCCACTCGCCAG
This sequence comes from Neocatenulostroma microsporum, assembly GCA_022814695.1. Classification (NCBI taxonomy): domain Eukaryota; kingdom Fungi; phylum Ascomycota; class Dothideomycetes; order Mycosphaerellales; family Teratosphaeriaceae; genus Neocatenulostroma; species Neocatenulostroma microsporum. Next base: position 8,945 of record JAKLLW010000010.1, read on the forward strand.
AGCTATCGAGATGGCCTCACTATGATCGATCGCATGCCCACACAGCGTGCCAGCGTGCCAGCACCACTCCAGAAACTCCTCACAGATCGCGACGTTGGATCCATGGTGCCAGGAGACCCACAGTCGCTTCAACTGGCTCGAGCACAAAGCGAGACGCCGTCGTCTGTCTTGGACGACCTACTACAGTCGCATCCGATCTTGCAGACCAGTCGCTACTCAAACGACTTTGACCAATTTGGTACACTTGGCAAGGGCGGGTACGGAGTACGTATACCGATGGGTAGATTGAAGCCCGGGAGGCCCTTTGAGATACCTGAGGGACCCCTGAGACTCTTCGAGAGGTCCGCTAACTCTTCTACGCACCGTTTTTAGATAGTCTATCACGTACGCAACAAGCTTGACAACGTCGAATACGCTGTCAAGAAGGTTCCCATCAGTGCTGCACGACTTTCGCGAATTCGAACACGCGGCCAAGTGGAACTAGACGAGCTGTTGCGTGAGGTACGAACGGTACGTATACTCATGGATGATACCCCAGAGGCCGTCTGAGATACTTCAGGCTACCAATGGCTTTCGGAGACATCTGCTGACTTTACACGCTTTGCTTCCAGATGGCTCGCCTGGACCATCCGAATATCGTGAGATACTTCAATGGCTGGATTGAGTGGGCGGAGGTCTCAGGCATTCGTGATACGTCTGAGATATCCTTGGCTGGCACTCGTCTATCAACGCAATCTACTGCGGAAGAGATGGAGAGTGATGCTGTGACCGGCGCGGAGGATGATCGTTCTCTACGGCAGATCGCTACAGTAAGTGATAGTTACGAGGGCGGCATTGTCTTCGAAAACAGTGTCTCGGAGAGAGAAGCGACAGCAGAAGAGTATGAGGAGGCCGTTCGATCTTCGGGCGAATCACGACCGACCGAATCCGGACTCGATGCCATCGCTTCCACCAATGGTCCGACTCTCGCCCTTCACATGCAAATGGGCCTCTATCCACTCACACTAGCCGACTATCTGTCGCCACCTCAGCAAGTACTCGCGGACGGCGTCCTACCCCTGACGCATTGCTACCATCTTGCGCCCTCTCTCGACATCCTACTGGCCCTCATCGACGGCGTGGAGTACCTACACAGCGAAGGCATCGTGCACCGGGACCTCAAACCAGCCAATATCTTCCTGGCCGCACACAAGATCCTGCGCGACTTTCGTGGGTCGGTAGATCTTCTGCTGTGTTCTGCGTGTAGAGAGGCTGGTGAAGCGCAGCCGATCACGCTTAAGGTGCGCATCGGCGACTTTGGTACGTATCACAAAGACTTCTCGACCCCCTGGGAGGCCGTCTCGGCCACCCTGGCGCACCCGAGACCTTCTGAAACATCTGCTAACCCTGACACTCATCATCTCTAGGCCTGGTGACCGCGATTGCAGAGCCAGAGGGCGATGTGAAGGCATATACAGCGCCTGTTGGAACGGAGATCTATAGGCCGGCCAGCTCGACTGGCAATGCTAGCGCCAGCTTGGACGTCTTTGCGCTGGGTGTTATTGCTTTTGAGCTGGTGTGGCAGTTCAGTACCCGTAAGTTGCCGCCCTCCCCAGCATTCAACACGCCGAAACGGCTCTTGTATCGCCCTCTAGTGGACTACATGGTCATGATCTGCGAGACCGCATGCACCCATCTCCGAAAAGAGTGAGCGTCGTTCGCCTCTTGCATCGCCCTCTCGTGGATTTGCGATAGGCCTGCCCTCTGGAGATCTTGGGAGGCAACGACCTGGATACAAAGTCATTCGCTGACGTGTGACCAGGTATGGAACGACATGACACCATCCAAAGGCTCAAGTACGGAGACTTTCCGCCACGCTTTTCACACCGTATAGGTGACCCTTCTGGGCAGGTAGAGCGCTGCATTCGAGATATGATCGAAGGACTGGGTCTACAGTCGCTGAGGGAGAGGCTGTTTGCCATACGCAAGGGTGTCGTGTAGATGTATGATAGGGCAAGAAACGTGTGGCTAGAAGAACGCACGAATGGCCTCGATACGGTGCATCATATCTCTCGCGGCGTCTTCGACTGCTACCTACTGGCTAACCCTACAGCCGCACTACGGCGCGAATCTGCAAGCGGGACCTCTAGGCCAGGTGCTTTGCATGGCCGTGCAGCGTCCCCATGGCTACCAAGCGTCGATGAGCGACCGTATGCAGCTCCCATTGTTGTATTATGCTTATGGTCCAGGCGACAACTTTGGTCATTGACCTTCTCTTCATGCGACTGCGGCTGGCCGGACATCACTGGACCGAACGCTCTATCGTCGTCGGATGAGATAATTATTGGCTCCTGTTTGATACGCTTCGCAGGCGGGTAGCCGTCGTCGGAGTTTAGTGCTCGCTTCGGCGAGTGGTTGGCCGTACGCAGAGATCCAGTGCTGAGCTGGCCCGCAGTGTCCGCCTCATCCTCCTCTTTATCCTCCTCCGTCTGGGGTCTGCTCGGAAGCTCATCTTGTGTGTTACCCACATCTTCGCTCATAAGCTGGTCATCCACAAGCTGGTCACCCACAAGCTGGTCATCCACACCGTCCACCACTTCGTTATCCTCAGCACTCGAAAGTGTCCATCCCTCATCGCCGTCGTAGTCACCCTCGTCACTCTAGTCACCCTCGTCACTCCCGTAGATACCCTTACTTGCCTCACGCCTCTCTGCATACTCACTACCGTCTTCTTCGTCCGCTTGGTCGGGCGTACCGTTACTGTCGCTTTCCTCACCTGCAGACTCGCTTTGACCGTCCTCGTCGGAGGAGTGGTCGCTTTCCGAGATGTCGCTTTCCGGAAAGTCGCTGCCGGAGAGAAAGGGGGCCGTCGTCAAGTTGAAAGTGGTTGCCATGTGCATCGCTCCTTCTGCCAGAAAGCACTCTGGTCCTGCGGCTGTCTCTTCGCGTACGCGCCAGGAGACTCGCTTCTGAATCTCTTGCCGAGTATAGTCCCGTCGACCATCTTAGTCGGACTCTCGGTCGAGATTGTCGCTCAGTGGTCGTGAAAGAACGAGATGCATATCTTCAAGCTCCGACCCGGCAGCACGTCGAGCACTGATCTCCGTCCGAATATTTGGAATCCGCGCTGCTGTATTGCCTACTGGTACAGCCCAAAAGCAAGTGCTCGAAGCAGTGTTCTCCCGCGGCGAGTTGCGCGAGCTCGAGTACCCGAATGGCAATACCGTACCTCATTCAATGAAACGGCGAAGAAGGGTAGAGAGCAGTGGTAACGCATCCTCTGCGTTCCCTATGTGGGTAATTTGCGTATAGCTCAAGTATGAAAGCGGCCCAATCGCCACCCAGGACCGCTCACCCCAACTTGCCGAAACGGACTTACGGGTCTTCTTCTACCTCCATTGGTAATTCTCATCCTTGAACGGTCACCTCTGCTTTCCGTGGTCACCTCGCATCTTCAGCGGTCAGGTCTGGTTCCAAGCGGTCACCTTTGCTCCCTATCGGTCACCTTCCAATCCTAGCCGCCACCAAGCACACCCACCTCACCCTCCTCAACATCAGGCGAATACAGCGCCTCCGCACTTCCAGACTTATCACATAGCAGCTTCGCCTCCTGCGAACGTCTCTTCTCCACATCCTCAAGCTTCTTGCGTAGTCCGATAGCCGTCTTCATCAACTCATTCACCCACTCCACGTCGCCTCCGACCTTACACTGGCTTTTGTCATCAAAGTAAGCCCAGTACTCGCCCTCATCCTCACATGCCATGAGGCCGTTGGTGTTCTGTATGAGTATGGCTAGCGCGACGTTGAAGAGGAAGGTCTTCTGCCCGGGCATGCAGAGCCAGATGTCCCAGACTCGGAGGAGTGTGTTTTCTTCCAGGACGTTTGAGAAGGCTGTGAAGAACCAGCGAAGTGGGACGGTGTTTTGCGGTGGTATGTCGAGATCATCCAGATGCTTCGCCAGCTGTGGCAGGAGCTCAGTAACGTAGTGTCGTAAGACCACATTGTCTGCCAGAGGTCCGGTCATGGCATTCTTGCGGGAGAAGTAGCCTTTCGGGAAGTAGTTTTCCACCATGTTGCATAGTAGCCAGAAGGCATCTTCGTTCTGCGGTATGGCTAGCAAAAGGTATCCAGCGATGGAGTTCAAGCCCTGTGTATAACCTAAGCTCTCGTACTTGCCGACAAAGGCTACAAGAAGCTCCTTAAGCCTGTTGTATCCCTTATTGGTGTAGAAGTTGCGAGACTCTGTGAGGGTGCGTGGGACGTCTTTGACAATGGCTTCGATCTCGTTTGGGTCGTAATGCTCTCTCGCTATGACGTAGGCATCGTAGGCGCCAGGCTCTTTGATGCTTTCGGTGTTTGATAGCTCCGTCCAGATGTTTTGTCGCAGGTGCATGGGTATGCCGGACAGTAGAAGCTGAGCGAGGACTTGCTTCTTCTGGTTGCTGACCACAGGTCCGATCAATCCTCCGCCGTCCGTCTGCTCGTGGTTGCCGGCTTTTGAGCGCGCTTTGGTGATGTTCATCAGAAACTTGTTCCATGCGGCTTCTTGTGGGTCTTCGCGGCGGTTTTGTAATGTCGGTGGCAGGTCTTCTCGGTCGTGTTGTGCTATTAGCTCGACGGCCTCTCGCGAGGCGGTGGAATCGTGTCGCTTGTGGTGAGAAGAGCCGAAGAGGTTGTCCATCCAGCCACCGCTGTCAGTACTGGTGATGCTCCGGTTGTCGATAGACTGTGGTCTTGTTCTCCGGTCTATCAATGGAGCACTGAGCGTGTGTGTTAGCAGAAAGTACGTCATTGGTTTGGTGAAGACGATGGGATCACTGTACTCACCGTGAGGTTGATCTCGATGATGTTGGCGATCTTTGAGAGGCCGTATCAGTATATGAATGCTTCCTAGAATGACGCTGTAAGTGAGAGACGTACTTCTTTGCTTGCCGTCTGAGCGTATTGCCGCCGAACAGACGTGTAAGGCCCTTGATGGTGCCGCCGTTGGTCTCCATCGATCCTACTGCTGCTGTTGATTCCTATGCGATGATGTGTTAGCTACAAAACTTCACGGTTTGCTTATAAGCAACAAGATGACCAAAGTTCACACTCACATGGCTCACAGAAGGTGCAAGAGGCAGCAATTCTTCTTCTGCAGCTTCACGCAGCGCTGCCTTTCGCTGCTCGGCTTGCTTGATTCGAGAAGCCGTTTCAGCTATCCTATCTTTTGGAACCTTGTACTCCTCGCTGAGGCGTGTGAGGGCTGTGATATGGGCATCACGCTCTGCTAAAAGGCTAGATAATCGTCTAACAAGGGCTATCGCTCCGTTATGATCAATCACTCTTTGTAGCACATCAGATGGAGCCGTAGCAAGCGTCTGAGGGTCTACAGAGCTCTCAGCGGCCTGTTCATCGAAGATAGACGGTCCTGAGCGATCTAGCAGCCTATCTAGAGTGTTATTGGTCGCTGTATCGTCTTGAGAAGTCGTAGAGGGATCAGGAAAAGACGTGAGTGAGTTTGCCTCGTCTGGACCTAGAACAGTGTGAAGGCTGGACTGCCTACTCAAGTCACCCATATCGTAGTCTCTTATGCAGAGAGCACGTTTTGGCGTTGCTTGAGATGGTGTATCGAGTTCTGCAAACCTGGTGTGGCGGCGTTTCAACACATGCCGCGGAGCTCGCCCGCTTCAGAGCCAGCGAATTTCTAGATGGCAGACCACCGTATGGGTCTTCGCACACAGGTCTCAGCAGGATAAGACATTCAAGAGCAGTGCCTGTGGCCCGGTGGCCCCGTGGAAGCAGTCAAGAGCATAGGGGATAAACGATCCCGGCATACAGCATCCCTACGATGCCTCAAAGTCTATAATCCCGCGGCGAAAACCTTCACACTTTCCAGCAACGCCAGACGAGACGACCACCGACTCCTTCATGCTTGGATCGTGGCCATGCCCCGGCAAGGGCGCACTTCGAAGACACGCGCTGCCTCCAAAGCCTCTGGCGCTCCTCCAGAGGCACGACACGATTTTCAGAAGCCTAGACGTACCAGCGAGGGCAGAACACAAAAGCAAGGAAATAGAAGAGGAGTAGAGGATGGACAAGAGCCTGTGCGATGAAGACGAAAGCCTGTGGAGCGAATCGAGGCCATATATCCATAACCGTTCCAGCGAGATCGCGACCTCATCAGCGTTGAGGTCGGTCTTTATGGCCCATGTCTCCTTGACACGGCAGCGGCGACAAGATGCCTCGTCCTTTGTGTGCGCGAGGCCAAATAGGAAGGCATACGGCACAGCTGTATTAGCTAGGGGAGGCATGGAGGCCATCTCAGCTGCCTCATGCCGCCTCAATACTCCAGATCGAAGACTTCGTGGACACCGCCGGCCATTATCTTGCCAGGTTCAGGCACGGGCAGGAGCTCAGGAGTGACAGCGACATACAGTACCCTTGGTCTGTAACACTTCCGGCCCGTAGCAATGAAGCCGTAAGGACTGACCGGCCAGGACGGTCCCGCAAGCAGTATCCTCTTGCTCTGGAAAGGAGCCTTCTTTCGGACAGGTGCCATCGGACTTCCTTGTGCAGACGTAGATACTTTGGCCTTTGAACTCACCAAAGAAAGGATAGGAGCGCCATACACCTCCTGAGTCGGCGCGGGTTTTGTACGCACTCACGGCATCTGCACGCCATTACGACCACAATGGCCTCCTGGGCCGAAGAAGGTGCCATCCTGGTGGCAGGGTCTCATCGCCTATCGGTCTGCGAGTGTTTCGTAGCACATCGCTACAGCGGCAGTGGGCTCATGGATGCCTTCATGAAACATACATATGCTCATATCACCTACCTTCGATGCATCGGGCTGCGAAGAACGGTCGCGTTGGCCACCTACCTCAGCTGTCATGCTCGAAACGTACATGAGCCCACTTGCTGTTGGGACCCTCAATACTGGCCATGGTTGCTGGATGGCAGCCATCTCCGTACAGCAAGACAGTATGCTCTGGTATAGGCCGGCAGCAGGCTCCCACAGCTAGTTGTTGAAAGTATACTACCCAGGATGGCTGGATCCGACTGGGTCGATGATATCCTGATATGGGACCGGGAGGTGATCATGGACTTTGAACTCACCGTACCCCCATATCATACCTCGAGCAATGTGCTCTGATATAGGGTGGCAGTGTACTCTCGTGGCCTAATCTTGGAAGTGCCATGCCTCTGCTAGCTCAAAATGGCCAAGGGCGTGGAACCCTGTATCTGGATCTGGCTGCTGGCGCTTGCCATGTACTCGCAGTATGACGGTAAGGGTTGGGCACATCATGACTTTCCTGCCTGCAGAAGTTGTTCGATGAGTTCGATAGCATGTATCCTGCGCCCGGGAAGTCTGGACATGTCGCACTCGGGGTAGGGTTCTTGTCACAGCCGGCGGATCTGGCCAAAATGTGGAAGCTGCACGATCATAGTAGAGATGAAGCACCCGGGCCACCTTCGAGGTCACTCCAAATAGGTCTGGCGGGCCACACAGGAGAAACCGTGCTACGGTTGCCCTAACGCAGGCACCTCGTGCGGTGTTGGAGCGGGCGGGCCTGTGTGCCAGCACGCGAGCTCATCGGCCGGCTGGGCCTCTTCCCTGGATCCGACATGGTTGCCATAGCATGTACAGGCCTTTGTAAAACTAGGGCCGCTCGTGGTGTCTGGAGACTTCACGCATACGTGCTCTGGAGGATCTCGGCCTCGAAGTGGCATTCCTTGTCACATTGTTTAAGGGCCTGTGGTATCTAGCAATGGATCCTTCTGGCTGTTATGCTCTCCTGTGGAGCGATATAAAGGTCTCACGCGTCCTTGTCGGTCAAGGTCAGGGTTGTGGTAATGTATGCAGAAGCACCCGTTGCTGCGATAAATCCGAGCCCGCTTGATGAAGTGGGCTCGGTGCGCCTCGGGGGTCCGGAACGAACAAAGGATTCTCTGAAACAGAGACTCGTTCCTCGAGGCTTACCTGCTGGTTATTGGGACTGACAGAGACCGATGTAATAATATATGCTACTCAGGCCCAGTCCTTGGAGGAAGCCCTGAACAAACAAACGCAAGTCCCACCGCTGCTGGTGCACTCACATGCATGACACCTTCGGGAGATATTCGGGAGCACCAAAGTGAACACATATATACAAGACCCAAGGCCAAGACCACTATCAATTCATCTGGCCAACAAAGCCATCCGACTGATGAAATGAACTTGACTTCACGTCAATTACCTCCTGGATCAATTAATCAGTACGTATTAGTAATTTCATTACAGCGTGCGGCGATGGCGGTGTGTGTGTGGCAATTGGCAATGAGCTCCAAGCTCGATGGAAGTCGATACCATCTTATCTTTTTGCTCTTTTGAGCTATGGCTAACGCTTGGGGTGGGTTCGAGTCAATCACCTTTTGCAGACGCCTTTTTTTGGTGGACTACACACTGATATTGCACAGTATACCTCACAACGCTGGTGTTACTATGCATTTTTGCTCCATCGAACGATGGCTAACTCCCACAGTGCGTCGGGGGTCCGAATCAATCCCCTTTTGCCAATGCCACTTTTGGTGGAGTACGCACTGATCTGTTCAGCAGCCAGCTTTAACGTACTTATACTGTGGTGATATTACTACTCTCTTTTTGCCCCATCAAGCACTCTGGACCTGGCTTCTTGACAGGAACAAGAAGTTTTCAATCAGAGACACATCAACAAGCCTGAGCCAAGAGCAGCCCACACAAACAGTCACTAACAGCAAGATGTACAAGATGTACACGAAAGAGTATTGGAGGACGCTAACATTGCCTTCTTATGCAGACTTGCGTGTAGGAACAGACGGAGAGCTTTACTTCAAGAACGGCAGCATGGGTCTCAGTTCGAACTGTAAACACAAAGCCCTCCAGAGACCTTCCGAGATAGTCATCAATCGCACGATGTACAGGAATTACACGCAATGGCTAAGCCGAACAGAGGTCGAGGGTTCGAATCAATTACCTTTCTGCAAATGCCCCTTTCGAGGACTAGGCACTGATTTTCACAGGCTATTGTACAGCTCACAGTGAATGCAATGCACACCAATAATCACAGGGCTAGCTAACCGCTTGTATCGTTTTTGCGTGGTTCACCAGAGACACTACTTGAGATACCGACCGCATGTCACATAAGCCAGACTTGCTAGCCACCAGAAGTCTCGCGCGAGTGATGGACGGTTGGGCCACTTGAGAAGGCCCCCAGCCTACTCCACAGACCGTAGCTGACATCGAGGAGGCCACGAGCACTTTCTTGCTTCACATCCGCTGAGCTTTTCGGTCTTGCACAATAACAGAGTACGTCGCATCGCACATCTTGAAGATTCAATTCTCTTGGTGTTCCTGCGCGATACCAAGTAACCAAAGCACTTCAGACAGACCAAGAGCACACACCACCATTCACCGTCGCCGCGCTTATCCAAGATCATGTCGAAAGACGGAATGGCCGAGACCCGAGAGAGCTGCGACTGAGAAGGCCGCATACACATGCACCGGGGAGCGAGCACTCCAGACCGAGCCACTTTGGCCGAGTCTAGGTCCCAAACAAGGGGCAAAATCTCACAAATGCTTCTCCACAGCATCCACAGGAGAGCGAACATTCCAGACCGAGCCCCTTTGGCCAAGTTCAGGTCCCAGACAAGGGGCAAAAGCTCACAAACCCTTCTCCACAGCCAGTTGTTTGGTGGAGGAAAGGGACGCTCGAGGCCGAGGTAATCAACACCATCGATGGTGGGAGCGCTCTCCACGATGTACCAAAGCTTGGGACGGTAGTCCATGTACTCTTCCACGATGGCGGAGTTGCGAAACTTCTCCACAAAGGCATCCACCACACACATTGTATGTATCACCGTCCTCCTTTGACCTCTGCTTTCCCTTCTCTTTCTGCTCATGTTGCAAAGCCACAAACGCTTCGGTGCTGCAGAACTCATTGCTACCAAGCACCGCCAACGACCCCGCCGGCGCTGTCGTCGCTGCTGTCCAGTGGAATCTGAGCGCCCTTCTTCTTGCCACACGAGCGCTTGGTCTTCTCCGCAGCCTCAATGTCCAAGCGAGTTATGATGGGAGCGTTCTGCTTGCGCACTTCGGCCATGGCATCAAGGATCTGGTTGCGGTACTCCGAGGTGTCCCATCGTCACCAACCCACGCTCCCCCTCCCTCTTCCCTTTTGCTTCTTCGATCTGCGGCATCGTTCTTCGGTTGGCCCCTGGACTTGCTGCTGCGGTCGTAGAGCTCGAGGCGCTGGTAGAGCGGTAGAATGGCGCAGACGAACTCGGTGAGTTGCTCGTGTGACTGACGAGATCTCGGATGTGCGAAGGCGGGTAGTTCGAGGTAGTGGAGAGGTGGAAGTCCTGCCCTTCAAGGCGCCCGCGTCCGCGAGTGCTTGGGTACTTCGCAGTGGGAAAGGTGAGTCGTCCTCGTTCCGTTTGGAAGGGAGTCTGGTGTGCCTGGAGGGGATCCTGGTGAAACGACTGAATCCTGGCAGGAGGTGTGTGTCAGCGGCTCGCGGCTGCCGATGCTTGGGAGAGGGATTAGACTTACTCGAGCGTCTACTCCCATGCCTCAAGCTCCTCAGCTCGACGCCATCCTCCATGTTCGCGTCCACACTGCCAAGCTTAGGACACTCTTGGACAACCTTGCCGCCCATCCTCTTCCTCATGCACGCCATAGAAGTAATCAGTACACTCAACACCCACGTCGCGAACCCCGAAGCAGTGATCCAGGTGACGAACAGGGCGCCTCTGTCGAATCGTGCGCCTTGGGTCAAACTCCTCAGCTCGACGGGCGCAACGGTCGGTGGATAGCCACAAGGTCTTCGGTGGTTCTGAGGTATCTCGGACGGCCTCTGGGAGGCTTTGTGCTTACAGTTCGAGCTTGCTCTTTCTTCGAACTCGATATCCTGCGGCTGAATGTCTTGCGGGGACCACCAAGCCTAGCCAGCCACCACCGCCATCATCACCGACCATGTCTTGGACTCGATATCCTGAGCTCGGTTTGGTGAGTGCGGAGTGTGAGACGGATGGCGTTCTGCCCGTTCGCGATGAATGACTTCTCTCGAGTCTTGGGTGCGGAGAAGTAGCTACGAGCAGCTTCTACCTGCATCTGTGAAAGGCGGAAGTAGGGTCCGAGCAGCGTCTTAGTCTCGATATTCTGCGGCTGATCGTCTTGTAGGGCAGACTGGTTAATGGCGCCCGCAATCTTAGGGAAGCGCAGGAAATTCCTCAGCCCAGTCACGTATGGGCGGTAGGAGGATACCCCGCACTTACACCAACCAGCTACAAACAAACATCACATCGAATCCACCAAACAACATCACCAACATGCCTCACCACACCCACTGCGACCACACCTTCATCCTGATTCGCACAAGCACCAGATTCATGCAGTGGGTCTGCAAGTTGTGCTGCGATGAACCTCACTGGTTCACCTACGAGTGCAAGAAGTGCAAGCAGAAGAGGTGCACCGAGTCACCTTTGCCACCACGGCCCTGGTGCTGTCGCTCATGTCGCTGGTGGCGGCAATTGCTGTCACGGTCCGCCTCGGCATGCACACCCAAGGCGCACGAGCCGACAGAGGCGCCCTGTCCGTCACGTGCATCACCGCTTCGGGATGTGCGATGGTCCAAGGGCTGGCGCTACAGGACATTCGTCGGCCGCTACCGTACTCCATGGTACGCTTCGCCAGAGGCGCAGATTCTTCTTGTGGCATTGGTGTGCTTCCTTTGCCCCGGTAAGACCTTCACCACTGCTTGATATTTTCGCGACAATGCTGACATATTTGAAGGCATGTTCAACGCCCTGAACGGCCTCGGCGGTGGCGGACAAATCAGTGCCCACGCCAGCGACGCTTCCAACACGGCCCTCAACGCAACATTCGCCATCGTCGACTTCTTCGCCGGTAGCGAGGGCGGCGGTGACGTCGTCGTCGGGTAGTCAGCGGGGTCGACAGCGACTTCGCCTTCGTCACCCTCACCCCATGTGTCCTTCGTGTGCGGATACCGTAGGAAGGCCACATGGGGTGAGCGTGCCATTTACTCCCTCTCTTTTGGAGGCCTCGGGTACTGCGTCTACGTCTCTTCCCACCTATGCTACAACCGCACCCAGAACTTCGGCTACATCAGGCCATCACCGTAAGATACAATGTCACCAACACAGCTGCACGAAGAGTTCCTGACAAGTTCACAGACCATGTCGGCGATCGCGACGGCCATGGGCGAGGGTGGATGCGACAGCCGCGCTGAGCAGGCGTTCAACCAGGGCAACAGCTACTGCTGGTGGGCAGGGTGGATACTCTGACGGTGGATACGGTCAAGGTGGTCAGGGTCAGGGCCAGTACGGTGGTGATGGGAGCGCCGACCCGTGCTCGTTCCTGAGCAGCGGCATGGGCAACCTCGGTCTCGGCGATCGTGACGGCCATGGGCGCAATAACGGCCCTCCAGGCAGCAACCAGAAGTCTCCTCAGTAAGCTGAGTGTGTTGTTGGAGAGGCGGACATATGGGTGATGGGTGGGTCGTTAGCGATGGCGCTGGTGGTTTCATCGCCGGTATCGTCGTTAACATTTTCGGCATTAGAGCCTCGCTCTCTTTGGGAGGCCTTGGGTACTGCGTCTACGTCTCCTCCTACCTCTGACCCATCGTGCTGCTGTCTACCTCTCTCACTACGTCAACGTGGGAGCACGCTCACAATGCTGGCAGCTTCTGCAACGCTATTACGGCATTCGACACCTATGTGAAGGAGTACTTGGTTGCGAAGCATACAAACAGGACGCTAGCACTTGCGATTTACCGACCTTCTCAGACTGCGTCTCCCACTTTGGGTCGATAGGGACGTGGAGACGACCAGTCAAAAGACTACCAAGCAACATGCGCTCCAAGTTCAAGGATGAACACCTACTCGAGAATCCCAAGGCGGAAACTGAGCAAATCGACCAGAAGTACGCCAGCCGCATCCCGGTGTTCTGCGAGAAGCGAGAATGTTGAGAAGTCCGACATTGTGACCATCGACAAGGAGGAAGTAAGTCAAGGCATTGATGGCGTCGTCAGCACGCCTCACCGTACCGGAAGTGGCGATAGCATCGCCAACTTCTCCAGTCCTACGGGCCGCACTGCATGGTACACTGACAGCAGCGACAACTACGCGCCGTCGTCACCATGATCCGATGGGGCGGCATGGGTGCTGGATCAACAACTGCCACGGCGGCGGCAACAAATACGGTGCCCGCCAAGCATGATCATGGGCTCCATGGACAGCAGCTCGTACAGCGGCATGGCCCCAACCAGCAGCACTCGCGGCGGTGGAAGCGGCATGGGTGGCCTTCGCGTACATTTGCAGCGCGATGCTCGCGATAAGAACGTGGTTGATGCTGCCCGCCTACCTGCAGCATCCGGTCGGCTTGCGTGGCGAGTACCAGACGTTCCCGCTCAGTGCACGCGCGAGATGGTGTTGGTCACTCATCCGGATGCACCTGACAGCTCTCAGCGATGGGAGAGGGCTACAAACGCTGCGCAGGCATGCCAAACATGTCGCAACGGGCACGCTCGGAGGCCACACGGCGGCACCTTGCGCCGTACCGCGCATTCAGTGATATTCCCAAGCATTCACGACTTCGCCGAGCTCACGATGGGCACCGTCGGACACGGTACGATGCTTCTTATAGGCGTGGATGGCTGCTGCGACTGAGGGTCCGGTGCATAAGGAGCTGATGGTGAAGGTTGAGAATGAGAAGCGTGGCCCGCAGCCGAAGGTGGAGGGCGCAGGTACCTTGAAGGTGAGCTCGAAGGGCACGAGCAAACCGACGTCGACTTCCGCCTGTATCCGCTTCTTCGGCAAGCGCGCTAGGCACTATCGCATTGTGAACAGTGGTAAGAGGAAGAAGGGTGATGACGAGTTCGATGAAGACGGTGAGGTTCATGCGGTTGGTGGTGGTGAGGAGGGTGGGCGTAAAGAGGGTGGGCGTAAAGAGGGCGAGCATGAGCGTGAGAATAAGAGGCAGAGGACTGATGTGGAGCCGACTTCTCCGATAAAATCTAAGTTGTCTGAGTTATCAAGTGAAACGGAGAGCGAGGGTGAGTTAAGGTGTTGGAGGAGGGCAACGATGACGATGCCTTGAGTAGACCTTTGAATGGACGCTGAGTTGGAGACAAGAGGGTGGCAATGCGGGGGATGGAGGTCATCATTCAAGCTCGTCCGCGAGACCCCAAGAAGGATGGCAGGAGTACTTGCAGTGAGTAAAGAATAACAACATAGCTCCCACGGAGTTCGACGAGATTGATGACGAGCCGGCTACTAGTCCTGGGAAGTTCGCAGATGTTGAAGTACAGGTTGAGGATAATGAGGACATTGCTCGTCTTCGCGGCCTACTGGGTCCTGGCCACGGTATGGGTTTGGAACCAAGATCTCCACAACCTCCTGAACAGCGATGCACTAGCATCGTGAGTCTTATACCATTTGGACCTGGTGGCAATATCTAGTGCTATTGATTCTCACTTCACTACGGCTTCGAAGTACCGGCAAGAAGAAGTATCGACAAGAAAGCAACCCTTACGGTTCTCTAACGCCCCGTTACGACTTCTAGATCTTCCTACCCGCCATGTTCTCTCCGCAAACCCGTCTGTCGTTGCGAAACTGCTGCCGCCATCGTCCTAGAGACCTACAGAATCCCAGTGCCAGAGTCTCGAGCGTCACCAGCAGACAATCAAGCATCTTGTCCATGTCCCACCACCGCAGAGTAGATCGCCTCCCATCTGGGCATTTCCTTCCATGGGCTGCGCCCACCATCGCTGGATCCTGTCAATCTCCGTTCCGGTTGTCGGTCGCACGCTGCCACAACACCTTTTACAACCTCGGCAATCTATCGTTTGTGCTCACATCCGCTTGTCGTTCCGCTGCTCACTCTGTCCGTGTTCTGGGAGTGCCGGCATACACGGTCTCCAGTCGATGGGAAACCGCTCGATGGAATGTATGTATGCAACTTGCTTCAGCATGCGGAGCCGCTTGTTGTCTAGTCGGCAGTACCAAGCGTTGGCGTCGGCCAGATCGAGCGCCCTGAATCTGTTCTGTCCGTAATAGATCGGCAGGCCTTCAGCGCGAATCTGCTGATTCGTCAAGAGTAGCATCGGCTCTCTTGTGTAGTCCCAATCTTTGGCAACCCAGAGGCGCATCGGCTCTGGCTTGATGAGAACGAGCTCGTAGATGATGTTGCGGAGCTCAGGCGGTAGCTCCAGGAGTCCGCACTTGCTGTCGAGAGGGACCATCGTCGCGGCGTTGGCGGTATGTCGGAGTGTCCGTTCTTGTCTGTCAGGCTTCATGGCAAGCACGAGGATTGGAAGTTGCGATGGGCTGTTAAGTTCGAGCTTCGAATGGAAGAAGGCGAGGAAGAAGGCGAGGAGAGAAGGAATAGAAGAACATCAAACGTTGCCTGAAACGCCAAGCCTCGGCATGTCTTACAATTTGGACTCTGCAGCAAGCGAGCTATTTGACATGTGAAGGCGGCAGAGACATTCCTGGTGAGATCTCTTCCTATGTTTGAAGCGAGTTTGGGACGATTCACTCGATCTAACACCTGCAAGCGATACCGACGCTGCCGCGCTTCGCCTGCTATCGATCGCTGCCCTCTTTGCGCTCCGCCGTAGACATTGCGCAAACCTGAACGATGCTCCTTCCTACAACACCCTCCACGTGCGCAGCGGTGGTGCAGACAGTGGAGTTTCAGCAGCTTATGCCAGGGCCCAGTCCACAGGAATGACCACTTTCCACTCATCCTTCGTATTGTCGTATGCGAAGAACCGCCCCACCTCCGTCAACTTAGCCCACACCACCTTCGTAGACCGTCCTGATGCCTGGATCGGGACAAAGACATGCTCCTCGCTCAGGGCTCCCTTGCCGCACCTACGGACATTCTGAAGCAACCTGTCGAAGATGTAGTTCTTGACAGTCCATGCGTCCAGATGCCATATGCCGTTGGCGTTGACAGCACGGAGGCGTCGCAAGTGGGCTAATTTGTCCGCGCTGAGGTCGGCGACGAAGTCTATAGCTTGCCTGCTGGTGGCTGCCTGGAAAGTGTTTGCGCCGTAGAAGATCGGTAGTGTCTCAGTGCGAACTTGGCGGCTGACTGCGAGGATGGCAGGTTCGGGGAGCATCGGGCTCTTGGTACTACGATCGGGTTCGGCTCTATGAGCGTTTGAAGGTAGATGGTATTGCGTAATTCCGGCGGCAAATCGAGGAAGGTGGCGCCACGTTCGGGGTCAGTCATGTTCGGTGTATCGTCCCGCATGACCGTAATCTGCGCGTCTCCTAAGGAGCGAAACCTGTGGGTTTTAAGCGAGATATCTGAGAGTTGCAAGCTTATGTACAGTTGCGAGCGCTGCAAAGCGCATAAGCTGTACTCGTTGCTTTTATGAATCTTCAATTCACAGGGGCGTGCATTCACACCGCATACTTCTTCAATTCCCCAAGCCGTGCACGAGTCACCGCTCGTTGCCAGCTGCTCATTCCCTCCTGCACGCAGCTCGCGCAATAACTGTCGACACGTTGCTGTGACCCCCGCCCTCGCCCTTCTCTCTATACGCGGTCGCTGTTCAGCCCAATGAGGCTCCATCTCAAACCGGCGTCTTCCGCGACAAGACCTTCCCAGGTCGAAACCATTGCGAGTTTGCATCCTCCACAACTCCATACGCAGCCAGTTCCTCCTGCCTCACCCACAACATGCCGTCTTTTGTCTTGACCCGCATCTCGAACTTGCAGCTGCCCAGAAGACCCTGGCCCTCGCTTCGCAGCATCCCATGCATCTTGGACTTGCCCGCCTCTAGCTTTCTGACTGTCATACATCCTGGATCCTGCATGGGGTACAGGTCCCTTATTCGCAAGGACCGAAGCCAACGTAATCTCTGCTCACACAACGCTCCCAACCACAAAGCCGCGGGCCATGGAGTGCTCGCCTCGAAAGTGTTGTCACTGTAGAATACCGCCAGAGATTCGCTTCGTATCTGGCGGCAGCTCGCTGTTATGCCGGGTTCACCGAGTAGCACCATGCTTTGCGCTGACCCGCGGCGTTTTGGTACATGAACTGGCTCGTCGCCGACAACAGCCATCTCGTAAATGGCATTACGGAGCTCTGGGGGTAGGTCAATGAAGTGCATCATTGCTGAGCAGCTTCGCAGGTGTTTGCACGTTTTGCAGTGGGAACGGGTTTCACGTCGGTGAGGTAGCTCTCCGAGAGAGCACTAGCAGGCGTGGGAGCGGAAGCTAATTCTTGGCTTTCACATGCTTACAGCAAGGTAGTTGGCGGTGACGTCAATGTCTATCTTGCGTACTCTCCATCACGACTTCCTCTGCGAGAGCATCCTCGGCTTTCCGCCGATGTAGACGAAACACAACGCTGCGGTTGCCGCGCATATTGCTGCAAGCACAGCGTTCATGTTTCCATAACCTACCCTCTCCTTCAGCTCGCCAGCCAACTCAGGACCCAGTGTAAGACCTGCCGAAAACACCATGCTGTTCAAGCCTAGAAAAGGCATGAGTATAAGCATTGATCTCGAGTAATGGTTACAAACCAGGGTACTCACCGTAGAGCTGGGCATAGGGCCCATCTTCTCCGAAGAACTCCGGGTTTACTTCGTAGTATTTCTGTACGACGGCTCCTGCCTCGACAATCGAAGGCGCACCAATGCCTGCTAAGCCAATGCCGCTGAGAGCCAGAAAGCCGCCATAGAGGATCATCTGGTCCTTGCCACCCGGATGCACAAGCCGCAGCAGCACAAGGACCGGGACGAGGTAGGTATAAGCGATGACAGCAACCGGTTTAGTACCGAAGCGATCTACACACCATCCGAATGCAGGCCCGAGGATGAAGTCGAAGATGCCGAGAGGCAGGAAGAGCACGCCGGCTTTGAGAGAGTCGAAGTCGAAGTACTCTTTGGCGACCGTCGGAATGGTTGCGTCGAAGTTGCCCAGAAGTGTGGCCTGGATGAACGCGACCAGGAGTGCCGTAAGCAGTCTCGGGTCTGACAAGCATGGCAGGATTGGTATCATTCGAGCAAGCTTCGGCTGGTTCTCTGAAAGCTTGAAGGCCTCCTGGTCTTCTTCTTTGCTGCCAAGCAGAGGCTGCTCCTCATCGGCTTCTTGACCATCGTCTCCATTGCCATCTTGTTGGTGGCTTGGTGTCGTGTTGAGGTCGTTGACGGAGCTGGGATCCTTGGCTTCGTACTTCCGGGCGACCTTCTTCTCGATGACCAATAGCCGCATAATAAAATCAACTGCCAGTACTGCAAATCCAATGCCGAAGACTCCAGGGTAGCCCGCCTTGTCGTACAGCACGCCACCAATTAGTGGAGCGGTCAACGCGCCGACGGAGATGAAGCTGAAGATCTGGGCCATGGTCAGTGCACGTATTCTGTGTCATTGCAGCAAGCAATCATACCGATCCTATCGTCTTCCCCAGGTTCTTTGGTCCAACAGTCTCGAGGCATAAGGCCAGCCCGATTGTCCAGACGAACGCCGCGCTTACGCCCTGGAACACTCTCGCCACCGCCAGGATCGGCACACTGGTCCCGAGGAATAGCAAGATGGTAGCACCTAGCAATGCCGTCAATCCAGCCAAAAATGGCGCTTGTCTCGTCTGCATGCGGTCGGCCAACCATCCAGCAAGAGGTGAGCAGACCACCGAAGCTCCGGCATAAGCGGCGAGAAGACCAGAGACGTGGCTTTGAATCTGATCAGAGGGTAGGCCAACGCGATCCTTAAGCATGTATGGGAGTATCGGGACCACGAGACCGTAGAGGAACATATCTGTGAACAGACCGACTGCCACAGTAGCGATGATGAAGAGGGTATTGCTTCGCCATTTCAGCCCTGCTGGTTTCTCCGTGTAGTCGTTGCCAATTTGGAGCGTACTGAGGAGCTTCCGCCATGTTGATCTCGCCATGACTGGTTGTGCTGTTCTCCTGCTTGACTGTCGTGACCCGCAATCAGGCACATCAAAGGAAGAGCATCTGCATTGTGATGAACAGAAGATCTTGAGAGGTCAAATTTACGTGTATTTTCCGGCGATCGCGCATATGGAGGACGTCATTGCCCAGGAACAGGAAAGGCCAAGCCGCCTAGCGCGACGATGGCAGGAGCTTCTTGCTTTCCACAAGAACATACTGCTCGACACGACGTGTCGTTTCTCATACTGTGCAATCCTCGCGGATGGCGAGGCTGGATTTGTTGAGGACATTGGAAGGTAATGGCCTGATTGCTTGTCACTGTAAGATGCAATGAAGCTACTACTTGTTTGATGGCCGGAGTGCTTCCGATGGATTAGATTTATCTATTATCGACTAAGATTACATAGGGGTACAAGTCGTGAAACCCAACGAGTGTATGTATAGTATCACCAAACCATGGTATCGACCAAATTCACATCCCCAGCGCCTGCGCTATGCTAGAAGCCTCGGCGCGCCGGCCGTCCCATCATTGATCATGAAGACGAGGTACATTCGTCTAGCTATTGGCTACAAGCCTGAGTCGATCTCGTCGACAACATTGTGACCCGTGAAGGAGGACCAGTCACGGCATGTCTGCGCCATGACGGATGGGATGTCCATCTCACGCTTGATCGAGTTTGGCTTCTCGAGTAGATTGACGTAAAGACCAGCGGATACGTGCCAGGCGATGTGGCAGTGGAATGGCCATACTCCTGGATTGTCGGCATCGATTTGTACAACGATATGGCCTGGCTCGTCATCGCTCACGGCGTTCGGGAGGAGCTGGACGTCACGTCTTTGAGGGTTGTGGGCATTCGTGACTGTTCCGTCCCAGTACCCTGTCCCGGCTGAAAGGATGTACATGTTGTGGCCATGCATATGCATCGGATGCGCACCAGTCTGTGCAAAGTTGTAGACAACCAGACGGATTGAGTTGCTGTTGCCGAAGTCGTAGACGTTGAGCTCATCAGCGTAGGTCTTGTGGCCCAGCTTGGCGTCGAGAAGAACCGGCTCGTTGTAGTCTGCGCGGAAGGTGCTGTTGTTCATGTAGAAAAGGTTGTGCGTCCCGTTACTCTGGTAGGTGATGTTGATGTTCTGACTGGTAGTCGGCTTCGATGGAGGTGTAAGGCTGTAGTACGGCACGGTAAGGCTGAGGTCGTCGTTGGCGCAGTTGTTGATCTCAGCGGCCGGCACGCTAGAAGTCGTATTCGGAGCTTGAGTGGTATTTGCGTTTTGGTAGTAGATTGCGGCGAGAGCTACGGGTGAGATGCCGTCGGTCAGGGTGCAACCGCCAACAAAGGCGCTCGTCCCGAGGTCTGCTCGCATCCACACAGCATCTGTCGGGCTGCCGGTGGCTTCAAATATGACCTATGGAGCATGTTAGTGCTGCGAGGGTACCGTGCATTTTATGATGTATGCTTACGTCTGTGCGTTGGCCAATGCCAAGGGTCACAACATCGACCTGGTACGGCTTGATCGGCACGAAGTCGTTCGCAATGACCGTCAACTTGCTACCATCGATGCTGAACTTCTGGATACCCTCGGCTCCACCGTTGATGAGGCGGAGACGGTACTTCTTGCCAGACTCGACATAGAAGTTAGAGATTCCAGCGTTTGGTGTGCAAGGGAATGCGGTAGTGTTGGAGCAAGGGTAGTTCATCTTGCCGTTGATCATGTTGTTGTTCGACACAGGTGGGAGCAGGTTCTCAGAAGCCGGCGCCATCACCTGCTCGACGAGGGAGAAGTATTCATCGTGGTACCAGTCATTGAGGAGGACGGGACCAAGATCCTCATCGTAGTCAGCTTGGGTGGGACCGTGAATGATCATAGGGCCGAAGATGCCAGCCTAGAAGTAATGGGTGTAAAGATTAGCAGGTGTCTAACAAAGATTTGAAAGGGTTTGAGGTGTCCCAGAGGGCCTACACATACCGTGTACTGCGCCGAGTAGTGGCTATGGTAGAAAGATGTGCCGTAAAGATCGGCACGAAATCTGTAAGTGAAAGTCGAACCAGGAGCAATAGGACATTGCTGTACGCCTGGGACACCATCGTACCATGGAGTGGCGGTCTGAAGCAGTCCGTGCCAGTGCAACGAGGTGCCCTCGTCGTCCATCTCGTTGTGAACGACAACTTCGATCCAGTCGCCCCAGTTGGCTTCGATAGTAGGGCCGGGGAACTGGCCGTTGACAACTCGGCCTTCCTTTTGAACACCATCGGGAGCAATCGTCTGCTTCGCGACGGTGAAGTCGTAATGCCGAGTCACTCCGGTGCTTGGTGTGTTCGAATAGTAGTTAGTATTCGATGCCGTTCGTCCACCCCATGGCGAGCCGCCTGGCATGGGTCCACTCAGCCATTTTGGAAGCTTTGGTGCTCTGGAAGTACCCAGCGAGCTTTGGCCGTTCGTCTGTTCCTGGGAGAGCCAAGGCTTGGAAATTAGTCCCCCAGGAGGAAGCCACATGGGGCCATGGTAGTGATGTGCTGCTGAGCCGCCTAAGGAAGAAGGAGACGGCGTAGGTTGCTCGAGTAGCTGTGTGTTTGCTGGTGTGTTGGCGCCGTCTACTGTAGCGGTACCAAATTGTGACTGAGGAGCTGGGGCAGCAATAGTAGAAACGACGAAAGCCGCCAGAGTGAGGAGACGTCCAGCCATGATTACGAAGAAACAGTAAAATGAAACAGGATAGAGAGTATTGACGACGACAAACAGTCGGTTGAAGGTCTCAAAGCGACTTGGAAAGGCGACTACGCTACCCATTATACTGGAAGATCGCAATAGGCAGAATCCAGATAGGAGACTTGGCGCAACGACCATGATCCGTGCTGAACACGATGGACGTTGGTCTTGCATTGAATCGGGAAGGTCATGGAGGCGTCCTTCGAGGCTCCTGTCCCAAGCTTCGATCACATCCTTGTCACAACGTGCCGGTGTGCCCGCATGAGCCGGTACCGTTGTTGTACGAGCCCGTACGAGACTACGAGTTGTCTTCTGTCGCGGACCACCCCCGAAAGCGTAAGCGTGAAGTGTGACAGATGCGATGATCAACGGACCTGCATATTCAAGCTTTCATCGATTGACATCTCTGTCTTTGCAGCTCTTCAGCCTGGAGCTTGACTGGCCTTCGTGTGCGCTTGGCAACATCGTGTGCCGCGGACACACACCCTCGACACCACGAAGGATTGAGAAGGATCTTGGACCAATCTCGCTGTGGCTGTCAGCAGTCAGCACGATGGACGAACAGGAACGACCAAATCTTCATGCCCCGTGCGCTCGCCCGTCAGCTTGGTCGGCCAGGTTCCAGGGCAGCCACGACTCACATCGAAGTTTTTGTCGCCGTTTCGAGACGAGACAGATCATGATCTCCTAGAAAAAGCGGCGTGTCCGGAGTCTGGTTGGTCCGGGGCGCTCGACCCTGGAGCTGAACATGGCCAAGTAAGGAGCTGCAAGGCTGCGCCTTTCCTTATACAGCGCCTAAGCGACGAGCCGAAATTAAACAAGGACGCATGGACGTTTTTGCCCTATTCTTCCAAAGTGAAGATCCGGAGAGGTGTGTGGAGTCTCCGGTGTTCCGTTGCGCCGCACGTGTCGACGTTGTTGATATCTCTCGCTTGGAGTTGTCTGGCTCTCGGCAGTCTGGCAGGCTGCAGTATGCATGAGCGTGCGCCGTGGAACTGGTAGATCTGCAGTCGTCGGAGAAAAAGAAAGTGAGATGGGCTAAGAATAGCAAGGCAACCTCGCCAAGGTGCACCCCGCACCAGTCAGCAGCTGCAGGAACGGACAAGGTTTGCTGCTTGTAAATCTTGACAGCTGACAACGCGAGCACGATAGCGAATACGAACAAACTCTGTCTGAACAGCGTCGGTGGAACTCTGCAGCGTTGTACGAAGGCCGTATACTAGGACTGTAGGACAACAGGTAGGCAGAACCTACATGGACGTCTTGGCAGGCAGTACGAGGGCGCTCACGTGTCTGACCGGCCGGTACCAGCATGGTCGACTATGACGGTTCCAAGCGTCCACGATGGATGCACTTGTTCATGAGCCAAGGCGAGCGATGGAAGTACGATGTGCTGGCCTTTGTTGTATACGCCCTACACAAGCATAGTCCGATAAGGCCCCCACACGGCGGCCTAGCAATCAATGAAGTACGTCGTAGTGGAGCTGAGCAGTCGGTGCATAGTGGTCCATTCTCGAGCACCATTGTTGGCATTCGAACAGTGTATGTCTCGTAGAGCGTAGATGCCGAAGTCGAAGTTGTCGAGGTCTTTCACATGCACGACTGACTCGAGCATGTGCTCAGCGGAACTATTCCGTTCCACGAACCGCAAGCAATAACTTCCAGGCTCTCTATTCACCTGCAATCAACACACTCGTACCGACACACACGCTCTGACTGCTCGTACACTGGTGCTGCAGAAGGCGCAGGCATAAGTACTTTCGTCTCATCATGGCCTCAAACCAACCATCAGATGACGGCGAGACACCGCCAAACGCAACGTTCGTACATTGCACATCGTACGAACAAGCGTAGGGTCTCGTTCTGGAAGCTGACGTTGTCTGTAGGGTCTATGTATGCTCACATAAACAGTCACGGATCACAACTCACTCGGAATACTAACATTGTACAACAGGTCCGCAACCTCGACGAGCGCATCAATCTCAAGACGCTGATTCCGACTCTCCGCGAACTCTTCGCCAGCTACGGCAACGTCGTTGATGTGATTGCCAAGAAGAGCTTGAAGAGGAAGGGGCAGGCATTCATCATCTATGATTCGGAGGAGTCCGCGCAGACTGCCATCGATGAGCTGCAGGGCTTCGACATCTTCAACAACCAGATGCAGCTGGACTTCGCCAAGACAAGGTCGGATGCTACGGTGTTGAGGGAGAGTGGTGAGAAGGAGCTTGAGGCGCACAAGAAGCATAGGCTGGCCGAGAAAGGTACATTGTATCCAGACACAAAGCTGCTTACAATGCTGACATAAGTAACAGAGCGCAAGCAAGCCATCGAAGCCGCAAACGCCAAGCCTGCCAAGCGAGCAGCCAACGAGGGCCTCGCAGAACGTCCCGCCAAGTCTACGAAGCCAGCTCAGGCTGCAGGTGTTGTGCCAGACGAGTACCTGCCGCCGAACAAGATCCTTTTCTTGCGCGAGCTGCCGGAGGACTACGGGAACGACGAGCTTACCGCTGTCTTCGGCCGGTACCCAGGCTTTAAGGAAGTCCGGACCGTGCCTGGACGTAAGGGTATTGCGTTCGTGGAGTACAATGACGAGAATGGTGCGATCACGGCGAAGGAGGCTACGGGTGGGATCACGTTGGGTGAGAAGGCTATCAGGGTAACGTTCCAGAGGCAGTAGGCCAAAACAGATGCATCGCGGTGTTGCTGAGCAGTCTTTGTGGCGTACTCAATTAGCGTCAAAGTCAGAGTCGCTGAAGCAACTCATTCTATCCTACCGTACGTCAGTCGCACTACTCTCTCGACAGACCCACCGCGGACACACTGAATGTTACAAAAGGGTCCGTGAAACAGCACACGACCAAACCGGCCAGTCTTCTCGAACGCTGAGACATACCATCAGCCGCTGCGTTGCCCACTGTATCCGAGGGTTTGAATTGATTGCCAGACACCTCTCTCCGACTTTCTGGAGATGCCGTTCGGTGACTCCAACAGCATTGAATTGCTTCCCTGCTCCACTATACGCCCCTGGCTCACCCATCGGAGCCTTCATATATCAAACGAGAATCTTCAACTGCCACGCTGCCTCAGCAAGGCCTTGCTAACTCATCGCTGAAGAGCGACTGAACCAACATGAGGCACTTTGGCACCTCAAAGACGCAGTCCTCTTTGATGCATTCACCGACCATGTACCCTCTCCATCGCTGCTTCTCGCCGGTTTGTTGGACATCGTAGGTTCTCGCCTCACCGCCACCGCCGACGATGATGCGGATGAGTCTTTCGGTGCCGGATGTTAAGGATCGTAACAATGCATTGTGCGCATTCTGCTCTTTGCTGTTGCCTTCGTCCAATTATAGCATCGGTATCGTCTGCCAGTAAGTTCTGCTGACAATAATCACGAGGAGATCGTAGCGTTCGATGTTTCAGACATGCAGGAAGCTCTAGCGTTCTAGAACTCAAAAGAAGCTTTCTCTTGGCTTTCACATGTCAACAAACGACAAGCAATTTCTATCGCCCACAGCGTACGTACCCGACCTGGCGACCGCCACAGTTCCCAACACAGAAGCAGAGACGCCATGCAGAGCGACGCAAACTCAGGCGACTCTGGCGGCATAGCGCTCGCGCTCAAGTCCGACCGCCTGGTCAAGATCTTCATCGGCGAGCTTACGGATGATACCAAACCATACCTTGTGCAGCAGACCCTCTTGGAGAACACGGCAGACTATTTTAAGAAAGCCCTCCAAGCCGAAAGATTCCAAGAAGGCAGTGAAGGCCGCTTGCACCTCCCCGAGGACGATCGCAGAGCTTGGGAGGTGTTTCTCCACTGGATCTTCCGCAATCACGAGATGCCGGATCTTGGTGATATGGACGACGAGGACGATGAGGACTACAGGGAAGACGGGCAAGAGGCCACCTTCATCCGCTGCTGGATTCTCGGGGTGCGTGTGTATACAGACCCTTCAAGACTGCCAAAGATACTCGCTGACACTTAAGCTCATTGCTTTAAGGATAAGTACGCTATAACCACTTTCCAAGATGAAGCCATGCTCAAATTGCTTCACCGATACAATTTCCGAAACGCCAGCTGGCAAGCTCTCCTTGACGGCGCCAGGTTATCCGCACCTGGCTCCAAGCTCCGTAGACTAATGGCCGAGGGCGCTGTCAACGACGTGCAGACCTCGCAAGACTCAACGACTTCGACGGCATTGCCGGCTTCACTAGCGAGCTATTTCAAGCTCGCGAGCTTCTGGGGCTCGATGCCGAGGCCTTTGAGCACCGCTTGCTGGATCCGGAGCCAGGCTTCACGCATTGGCAGGAGTATCTGGTCGGAGAGTTGCCGAAGAAGCATTGGATATGGAAGTATAGCGGACGTTAGCCAAGAGAGCGCAGTTCGGAGCAAGAGAGATGCACAGCGTTTCAGTTGCTCGTCTATCAAAGGATGACGGCTTCTACATGGTAGCTGTTGCCTGTCGAAGGCTCGTGGATGATGGCTAAGCATGGAAAAGGAGCGCGCATAATGCATTTTCTCCTCAGTCAAGGTTTGAAAGAACATTAGACCATGAGCGGAATCTCAGAATGGCGTATTATTACCGATAAGTGTAGAGCATACTGTGCATACAAGTTGACCAATCCACGGCCAAGGTCTCTTCAGTCCAATCTTGTCCTGCGTCACAGTCACTGCTGCGACCCACGATGCTCCTTGCAACCCGGATAGCTTACCTCCAGAACGGATTGCGCACCCTTTCCTTACCACCCGCCCAGTCCATGCAGTCCCACCAGGTGTATGGCCTGACTATCTCATCCATCAGATCTTGCTCGACACTCGCTGAAAGTCCGCCTTTGTTAAGTGTCGTTTCAAGCTTCTCCACCCACACTGGTTTCTCTCGAACACTCTCGGGCAATGTCCGCATCCTCTCCAGCGCTCGCAACAAGCGAGAGCGCCGTACACTTCCCAGAGGTCCGGGCGGTGCGCGACAGAAGGTCCTGGATAGAGCTTCGGACTCATGTTGAAGCGCTAGCTCAAGCTTGATGTCAAGCATGCTTTGTTGATATCTTGCTTCGTCTTTCTCGCGCTGTGAACCGCTGGCGCTGTTGCGAATCGTTGTAATCTGCTGCAAGCACTCCGCATCCGCAATGTCCTGACCAGGCAGCTTCTGGCATTCGATATCGAGACCTCGACCAATTCTTTGCAGCCCACTCAAAGGACCCAAGAGCGCCGCATAACCACCAGGCCAAACGATCTGTGCCTCATCATGGAAAGCTTCATGGAAAGCTCTAACAACAACCCGAATAGGTGGCAGCCCACTCCCACTCTCGTTAAGCAGAGCAACAAGCCGTGCAACAGTCCTGCGAATCCCAAACAAAGTTGCTGCACGCGGTGAGCACGGAACCCGAACCGTGATCTTCAGGCTCTTGCAAATCGGTACACAGAAAGCCTTCCGCACCGGTCCCGGCAAGAGGGCGAGAGGGAAGTCTGCGGTCAAAGCCTCTGGACCGACTGTAAGCTGACATTGCCTAGCAGCCCAGAGTGACTGCATCGCCTCATCCCTTATCAGTCGGGAGGCGTTCATGATGGGGGCCAGGTTGGAGATCAGCCGGGAGGTTTTCCCGATGGGGACGAGGACGAAGACTTGTAGAGCGCCGGTGCCCCAGATGAAGTCATCAGAACTGGTGAGATTGAGGCTCTGTATCATGTCCATCGGGACGAGGTATTCGAGTATCATGATTCTCAATTCCGGTGGTAGCTTGGAAAGTGTGCCCAGTGGGCCATCGCCGTCGGCCATCTTGAGTTCGAACGTGTAGCAGCTTGGTGGTAAGATAAAGTGGGAGATAAGGCTGGTTCGATCCGATGCTGTTCAATCCTAAGATAGAAGCTGTTGCGAAAACGTGAGGAAGACTGGTAACAAAAAGACTTGGTGACAGGGTGAAGAAGTCGCAAATCGTGACTCAAAACATCAGAATTATCAAGCGAGGAAACAACGGACCGTAGTACTGGATTCCTAGCTTGGTGCGGGAAGCACCACCTCCATCATACCCTCCATCTTCGTACGCGCCTTCCTCTCCAAAACAAGAAGACAGTCTTTCAGCCAATCTGAGACTGGACCTCTCACTAGAGGCTCTTGCCTTGTTACGCCACTCATCCAGCCTCTTCCGTTCACAAAACACATCATCCCTTCTTCACGCCGCCAGGCACCCAATGCATGTCCGGCCGTCCACCACCACGAAGTCCCTCCAGCGGCCGTGTCCCAACACACGAGTAGCCCGAACCCGCTGAAAGCACAAGCGTTTATCAAACGAAGAACCCATCGCCTTCGCTACCTCACCCTCGAAGCCCACAACGATGTCCCGCAACGTCCAGAGCATCGAAGGATTGCATCTTTTGTCATCCAGTGACAATCGCCACCTCCTTGGTGGGCCCTGCCGCACGGCGCTACGCACGATCGATCAAGGTGTCCGTTATGTTCAAATGTGAAGTACTAAGTAGGTAGCAAACAAAAGAAGTAAACGTACCAGCGCCCCACGTTCAATATTGAGACGCCCATGACTTGGCTCGTGAGAGATGATTGTGCTGATGAGCATCCGTACCCAAGGAGTACAGCTATACAATCCCATACCTACACCCTTCCCTCTCCATCCACCTCTCTCAATTCAAGCCACCTGCGCACCATCCCCATCAACATCACTAATAGGCTCACTCGGCACCGCAAACATCGGCAGCTTCCTCGGCGCGGAATTCAAATGCTCCATGCTGTCGCACGCTTCGCCGGTGTGCGTGTGTGTGGTATGCTCGTCCTTGCTGGGAGGCACCCTTTCTCTCTTTGCCTTCTGTGGGCCTACGCTTTCCACTGCGTCGTGACCGAAAGCGGCTTGCGCCAGCAGGGCTGGGTTTTGCGTTCCCGGTGGCGGAGTGGGAGCGTTCGATGGTGAAGTTTGGTGTCCGTTAATGAGAGGGTGGGTATCAGTGGACTCATGGAGGGTTTCAAAGCCTTCGTTCATGATGGGTTCGATGTGCTCGCCTGCATTTGCTGCTTGCACTTTCTCTCGTATAGAGGACATGGCCTCTGGATTATCGGCGTAGGGTGCTGAGTCTTCGGAAGCTAGCTTTGGCGGTGCTGCTGGCTGAGATGAAGTGGGTGCGAAATGCGGGCTACTGCCTTCGTCTCCGCTCAATGCCGGCTTGGAGGCGTCCTCCATCTCAGTATCTTTGGCAAGGTCAGGTGAAGTAGCAGGATTCTTCTTCTTCCGCCTTGCGTCCGCTATTAGGCGGCTGAATTCGTCTTTATTCTTGCTCGCCCAGCCTACGCCGTCGAAGTCTTTGCGCATGATACCGTTGACAGTGCCACCATGCGCGCTTTGCGATTTGCCGCCTTGTGTTCGTTCCCATGTGTCTAGATCGTGCAGCAGCTCTCGCTTCGATCGTGGGTGGTCACTGTCACAGTTCGCATTCCACAGGTTCACCCATTCGGTGTGTCTTTTCACCATAAGCTGCTTGGAGCCCCAGCCAGGTATACCGAGCTCCTCGAGCTTCTTCCGCATAGGTTGCTCCCTCAATAGAGAGTAATTGAGCTCTGCTATTCGATCCTGAGGCCTCGTGCTCTGCGGCCTGGATCCATGCCCTTGTCCATTCACAGGCGTCCGCGACTTCGCTTTACTCTTTCGCTTCCTATCTTCTTCCTGCTCATCCTCACAGCGATCCAGATGCGGATCCACTTGCTCGATCTTCATGCGCTTTCCGCAGCCTAGCGGACATTCTACCAGTCCGTCGTCCGGCTCTGGCTCGAAGCTCTCATCGTCGTCCGTGTCTTCAATCTCTACTGGCTCCTGCTGTGAGCTCTGCGAAGTAGCCAGGTACCTGCCGGTTCTTCGGCTCTTACTCCTCGTCGTCCTGCCTTCGCTCTCCGCCTCCGCAACATCGTCAGACTCCAGCACGGTCCTCTTCCGCTTCCCAGGCCTGTTCGCTTGCGCCTGAGCTGCAGCCTGCTCCTGCTCCTTCCTCGCCACCCCAATCGCTGTAGGTCTCGCGGCCAGGAAAGTGGCAACGATCTCCTGCAATGCCCAATTGTTGCGCAGCTTCATGTGCTGATCCGCTTTTCGGCAAGCCGGACATTTCCCATCCGCTGATATACATGTTCGTATGCACTTCGAGCAAAAGGTGTGGCAGCAGGAAGTGATCATGGGGGTGTCGTAGAACTCCTTGCAGATCTGGCAGTGCAGAGCATTTTCGAGCTCCGCGAACTCTTTGAGGGGTGTGTTGAGCCAGTCTGTCGAGTCTGGTATGTCGTGGGCGGTGTCCATTGCGATATGTGGCAGAGGTTTGGTGTATGTTCTGGAAACGTGAACGTGAGGTCGGGCGTTCGTGCAACGCGCCGCGAGAACGACACGTGACGGCAGCATCCGAGATAGCCGAACCTTATTATTCCACCTCGAGCAAGAGCTTCCTTTCCCTCGCTTCTCTCCACTACTCCACCACCGACCACACTACCCACGACCTCAACCGCTGCCCGGCCTGGGCCTTCTCTCAACTGATAAACAGCGCACTGTACGCCTGACCGCAAATACTAGAGACACCTCCATGCCGAAGATTGTCGTGCCCAATCATCAGCGCTATACACCCCTGCTGCGCATTGGGCCACCCAGCTGATGGAGGAGTCCACTTTTGCCAACTCAGGCTTCCTATCTCTGAACGAGTCAGTGACCGCTCAGCATGGGGGATGGATCCGCGATGTTACAGCCTGCCGAGAATCCGAGATATCAATCCGCGGACGCACATAGCACATCGAAGTTCCCCGGCTCCCCTTTTTCTACGACTTCACTCACTCCAAGCACAGGCATTTACCCCGGGAGGCGCGATCCTTAGCTTAGAGATCGCCATGCAGACATTAGCCGTGCACTCCGAGTAAAGATCCAGTGACGCCCGCCCGCCTGGCCGCAACAGCCGCATGATGCTACGAACATGAATGCGGAAAGTACCTGACTCTGCGGGACCCTGCGAGGCTGCGTCGCCCTGTGTCTCGGGCTGTGAGCCATTGCTTCGGAGTCTCCCGTTCCCTCTTTCCATCATATCACATGTATCTTCCGAACATCCAACTATCCTCATATTCGTTACTCTGCGCGTGCTTACGTATGTATTGTTGAGCGTGCTCGCTCAGGATGCTACTCTCGTTCGCCATCTGCATTGCTGCTGCATTCTTGGCATTCGTCGAGGGTACGGCTGTCGCTACAGGTAGTCATGGTGAGTCTTTCCGTCGTAACCTTCAATGCTTCCCTAACGGGCGCATCTAGGCAACGAAATAAGCACGAGCGTCAACGCGACCTATCAGCAGCAACCACCGCCGTCTTCGAGTGCAGCGGTCAATCTCTCGAGCAGCACGCGTGGCATCGGCGATTACATCCGTTCTGGACTAGGACTGGGCTCCATATCGGCGTCGAATAGTACGAGCATCTTAGACATCACCTCATTATCTTCGATCAGCAGAACTGCGTCGGCGAGTTCGTCAGAGCCAAGCCAGCAGTCTTCCGTGTCTAGCAACTTCACCCATAGTGTCAGCAGCGCCGGGACCGGGACTTCTCACTATCTCGATGGATACGTGGTCGGCACAGGCAGCCTTGCCCACAATGAGAGTGCGCCCTCAGGCACCGCGCCAATGACCGCTAAACCTTCTTCTCCGTGGACCGTACCCGCGAGCGGCAGCGGCCTTACCTACGCCTGGGCTTGCGACAGCGAGTGGAGGGCCTACTCCAGCTACATTTCCTTTGGCCTAAATGCTTCGCTGGTCAACACCTCGACTTGGGCCACTGACTTTGCCGCTACGGTCACCACGCTCTGCGACGGCCACTCTCGCGTCCTTGGGACCCTCACGCCGACCGCCAGCTCGGTAGTTTCGTCCCTTTCGGCCGTTACGACGCCTTACCTTGGGCCGCCACCGAGCTGCACGGTCGGGCAAGCAGAATGTTCGGCGATCCAAAAGGCATATGTCCTATCCTATTCGTCTTGGACTAGCGCATACCTATCGTGGGAGAAGGCCGGCACGTCTGGCTCCGAGCCGGTCTATCGTGGATCTTCTCGGCCAGTCTGCACAGTCACAGGTGCGGCAGCTACGCAGGATTATTGCGGAGCATGCACAGTGGTGGGCGGGACGGTGCAGCTTCTCTATTTCCCCGTCACCACTAACGCGAGTGTAGACTATTGCGCCACCGCGCCCGCCACCTCGACCGTCTGCCCGTACGGCGCGACCACCCCGCTCGCGAAGAATACCAATGCTATTGGCCAAGCGACGGCGCCTTGCGCGTACTCGCCTCTCCAGACTCACAGCACGCAAGACTCCGGGCCCTCCATAGTCTCCGCCGGCACAACCTTCTACCAGAACCGCGCCTACATCTCCTACGCCACTGCCTACGCGAGTAATTCATGCGGCCGCGTCGGCAACGCCCGCGCCGGAGGACTAGTCACGCTGGCTTCCTCGGAAGTCTATAGTATGTCTGGCTATCACTACGAGGAGTACGACTACGCCTACTCTTTCAACTTTGCCGACTTGCGAGGGCCCGTGCCATACTCGGCGTATCATGGCATGCCGACATGCTACGATAGCGAGATCGATTACGGGGAGTTCAACTATCCGGACAAGCTCAATGGGGACACGGTACCGGGATTCTGCCACGTCATGTTCGACGACTTCTATGCGCCGAACTTGGCCGTGCCGCCGCAGTTCTATGCGTTGGATCCCGCGTGGGCGTCGTGCGGACTAAGTCTATACGGGTCGTGGGAGTAAGTCTCTTCCACCTTCGCTGGCTTGTCACAGTCAAGATCTGGTTGGCGCTGTCTTATGGAGGGATTTAGGTGCGCTGACCAGCTACAACCAACTTCTTATAGCCCGCCGAAAGCTCTACATCCTGCTTCCTCTGAGGTCGCACCAACGGCGCCTGCGGACCCGGGGACTCCTTCAACGACTACTGCGTCGCCTGCCAAGACGCCTGATCCGCCTGCCAAGACCACTGTTGTGCCTAGCACGACACTGGCCTCGGCGCAGAGTGATACGAATGGCGCTTCAGAAGCTGAGCAGTCGCAGGATGTCGGCGATGGAGGTCCGTCACCCACTTCTGAAGAGTCAGGTAGCGGAGGCTCTGGTCAGTCTAGAGTGGGTGATGACTATCAATCATCTTCAGCGCAGGCGAGCTCTGTAGGTTCCGTTTCCGGCCTTGGATCTGCCGGCGACGAGAGTGGAGACGGAAATGAGAGTGAAACAGGATCTCCCTCTGGGAACCAAAGCGGTGATAGTGGAGGATCTGGGTCTTCTGATGATGGATCTGGCGGGAGTGGCGCCTCCGACTTTGGCGATAGTTCGGACTCAGAGAGCGGATCTTCTGGCTCTCAGTCCGGATCAAGCGACCCCGGTGGCGGCGGAGCCTCTGGTTTTGGCTCGGGAACCTCGATCGTGACGGTGGGATCCTCCGCATATACCGTCTACCCGACGACCAAGGCAGGGGGCTCCAGCGCTATTGTTGTTGCCGGAGGCGACTCAACAGCTACTCTTGCACCTGGCAAAAGTGCGCCGCTCGGGGACCAAGCGGTAAGCGCGCTCTCGTTTGGCGGCACTGTCATTGGAAGTGGCGGCAACGCGGCAACAGTGAATTCAGACCCAAGCAGCTCCTTAACTCCCGAGGCAAGCATTGAAGACGCGGTCGCTTCTGCTATGGAAGTCATCGCTCAACACACATCGACAGCTGAGTCGGATGATGTCCTTGGCAGTCTCGACACCACTCTAGTGGTGTCTGGGCACACTTCGACGGCTGTTGTGGACCCCAACGACCCCAGTGTCGCAGTGGCGGATGGGACCCCGGTTACCCTAGGAGCTTCCGGGGTGGAAGTTGACGGTGTGTCAGTAACTTTGGGGTCTTCCGGACTGATGGCAGATGGCGTCCTTGTTGCTTCAGCTACTCGACTCCGAGCTACCACGACGTCTGTCATGGACAACACATCAGGCTACGAGGCGACGGTGACACTTGGCGGCCACGTTCTTACCGCAATCGAGCCTGCAGGTAAGAGCTACATCATCATTGACGGCACGACACTACACCCAGGCGGTCTTGTCGCAACCATCTCCGGGACTGTAGCCAGTGGAGGCTCGAACGACCTCACGCTCGGCGGGACGATGACAGTGCCCATGAGCGCTGGCCCATCCGCTTCTGTCTCTGACGCAGTAGTCACGATCGGTGGGCTAGTCTTCACAGCCATTGAGCCCGCTGGAGCTTCCTTTGTGATGATCGACGGGACGACTATGTACTCGGGAGGTCCCGCCATGGCCGTTGATGGCACGGTTGTCAGCGTGGGTCCGAGTGGCGTGGTGATTGAAGAGACGAAAACGGTGGCATTATCCGGTATGGGGTCTACGACGCCGACGTCTACGCCAGGCACTAGCTCCCCGAGTGTCCTACCAGCGACTGCTACTTCTTGGTTGGCTTCAAAGGCTTCGCGGTTCAGCATTGCGACGGGATATGGGATTGTTGCATTTCTTGTGCTACTGCTATGTTAATGTAATTACGGTGATTACGAGACTTGGGTATGAGGCATTAGAACTAGAAAGATAGATCAGCAAATCATACAACCACACAAGCTGCTTCAAGTCCAGTGAGGCGCATCACGAGCTCTTTCCATACGAGCCGCTAGCGAAGGAGGGGAGAGCTTCTAGCCTTTAAGCAACAACTGCAAGCTTCCACTCCTTCCACACCATTGAGCTATGTCCGTCTTATACCACGCTATCGCTGTACAGGACCGCACCTCCCGCACTATGCTTTGCAGATAGCGGGGTGGTGCTGTTCGTATGCGGATCTCTGCTTCCTCTCGTGGGCGGCGGTAGC
The DNA here is from genome assembly GCA_022814695.1 of Neocatenulostroma microsporum. Lineage (NCBI taxonomy): Eukaryota > Fungi > Ascomycota > Dothideomycetes > Mycosphaerellales > Teratosphaeriaceae > Neocatenulostroma > Neocatenulostroma microsporum. The sequence continues at coordinate 43,417 of JAKLLW010000010.1, forward strand.
AAGGTACTCACGCAGGTACTGTTGTTAAACGAGGTCCGCCTTGCTCGCTTTGTTCAAGGCGTCCAACCCGTCTCGTATTGAAGCAACTGATGCCACCTGCCGTAGACGCGTGACCAAGCGGGTAGGTAGGTGCTCGAGGAAAGAACGAAGACAGATCCGTATCTGCAACTGCAACCTAGACCTGAACTTCCAGGCCTTCCATTCTTTTAGCTTCACATCCATCCTCTCCATAGGTACTCAATTGTCCACACGCCGCTCATAAAATCTTCAACAAACCGCCGATTTCTCACGGACACCTACAGAGACCTACACGGACCTACGGCAACCCTACAGCAACAATGCATTCTCTCACCACACTCCTCACCTTCGCCACCCTTCTCCTCCCCACCTTCGCTCAAACCGCGGTCAACACATCCCAGGAGTATCACATCCGTACCTGCCTCAAGCCCGGCCAGCCAAAGAAAGCCCGTTTCGACAACCTCTGGATGTACGCCTACCACACTTTCGCCGGCGGCAATGACGCCACCTTCGATGCCGAACTCACCTCTGTCGCTGCCAAAGGGTACCTTTCACCGGTCGCCAACTCGACGGGTGGTGGCAACAACTATCAGGAGTTTGATCTTGGAAATGCCTTCCCGTGGACCATGGGTAAGCCATCCGTCTTCGGCCACGAGGCGCCATGAGTGGTGGGTGCTTTGCTAATCGAGCCACAGCAATGGCCTCAAACGTCACCTTCTACGCCGCCTGGCAGCCCGTACGCATCGATGCTGGGAACGGCAGCACCAACAGCGAGGTCGGCATCGAGAATGGCTTCTTTATCAACGAGACTGGTCTGCAGTGGACGAGCGACGTGGGCAGTCCCGGCTCGGCGGGTGATGAGTTTGGTGGATGGCTTGGTAAGATTTTCCGTTACGTCGAGATGGGCGATTGGAAGTGCTGACGTGTGATGATGTGCAGTCTGCAACTGGTGGCATGAGGTCCCGCAGCTATTCTTCCGAATCAGCTATTACAACACGCCGACGAAGTTCACGCCTTGCAGTTGTGCGGATGTGTATTTGATGCCTGACTACCTGTGAGTTGCGAGTCGATGAGATGGAGTAGGTTGTGGTAGTTGCTGCTTGCTGCTTGCTGGTGCTCGTGTGGGATGCACGCGAGACTTTACCTGGTCGGCTTGCATATTGATTGCAGAACTTGTATGTAATACTGATTGAGTCGAGCTTTCGAACGACATGGCTTCTTTACTATGTTTTTAAGTGACCACCGGGACCCAGAGCCATGCCCCAGAAGTGATCCCGACGAGCACGGGTATCCTTATTTGGCTTTTCATCGCCGCCGCGTTGCTCCCTTTGTCGACTCACTGGAGTCCAGGCACTCTTCCCGAAGATCACTTCGTCGTCATGAGCTGCAGTATGTCTTTTCGGCTGCCACAAGAGAATCAAGTCTCGAAGACGTTGCAAGGCCCGCCTTTTGGGTAGTGGACCATGAGCATGTCTCCGTCATCCATCTGCAGCTGGACATGTATTAGCGACAAGCCAAAATCAGCTATTAGTACTTCCAGCAACACGTACCATTCCGGGGCTCCACTGGCCAAGGATCCGGTCAGGCCCATGAAGGACTCTCAGATCCCCTACTTCTCTTTTGGCATGCTGTGCAAAGGACTCCATAGCTCTAGCCAGCGGAGTAGTGGTCTTGGTGCGGAAAGTCATCGAGATCCCGTTCACATCGCTTAGCTCGAAGGTGATACGTGCTGGTCCTTTCGGCATCTGTACCAACCTCTGGAAGATCGGTGTCTGCGCCACTCGCACGTCGATTCGGTCTCCATCCTGCATGCCCAGGTCTTCTGCAGTATGGCGGTCGATCTGATAACCTCTCAGTCATTCGGTCATAGCGAGATGGTCTGGATGTGCTGAGCCTACCTTGCTACCTTCATACCAGTACTCGAGGAACGGAAGATCGGGGCGGGTACTGGAAAGATCGGCTCGGTAGTCGTCAAGCACCGCACGGAGCCTGATGGTGGGGTCTACAAGGTATGCCTTAGTGTCGTGGGCTTCGTAGACGATGGCGATACTGATTGCGTCCGCATCCATGACCGGCGTGGTGTAGTCGTTTGAGGAGGTCGTTCGGTAGAGCTCCTGAAAAAAGGGACCTCTATATATATCGAGCACAAGCACGGGAAGGTGGAGCCATCATGAGACATACCACGATGATGCATGTGGCTCGCAAAAGGTCGTTTATTAGACTCTATCACTGCACCTTAAGTCTGAGCCTCAGTCATCTGCAAATCCTTCGGTTCACCTTGCGTAGCGTCACCAGGCTCCTTCACCTGACTTGGAGCGGTCGAGATCTCCTCTTTCTCCTTCCCAACCTGATCCAACTCCGCCAACCTCTTCCTAGTCATCTCAGCTTCCTCAGCCTCCCTCTTCTCCCTTTCCCTCCTCTCCACCTCCTCAATCCTCTCCCTCTCCTTCCTCTCCACAGCCTCAACTTTCTCCCTCTCAACCTTCTCCAACTCCGCAAGCTCATCATCAACTTCACCCTCATCCACAGCACCTGCTCCAACCTCACCAATAGCCTGCTGGATCTCGTCCACATTCATCATCTCCTCCCTCATACCCTCCACCACATCCTGGACCCTCTCCACGCCACCAGTCTTCCGATTCAGACTCCTCAGAGTCTGAGAAGAGGCCTCCATGATGCGCACCATATCGACTTGGTCGGAAGCTTGTTCGATCTTGGCGTAGACTTCTTCGAGCTGAGTAAGAGTGGCGGTGCGCTGTTGGAGTTGGGTTTCTGCTAGCTTCTTCTGGCGCAAGGCGGTTTTGGCGGCGATCATTTGTTTGGACGTGACGGCTTCGCGGGCTTTGATGTCGAGTTCGGAGACGCGGGTCATGAGAGTTTGGATCTGTGGTTCTAGGGTGGTGATCAGAGTGCGAAGGGAGGCGATTGTTATGTCTTCTTGTTCGATGGCGGGTGGTGCAGTCTCTGACGTAGCTTTGAATTTGATGGTGCCGGTCGGGGTGTCATAGGCTATTGCTGAGCGGTCTCGTGTCAAGTGGGTAAGTAGGACTGATAGGTCCCTTTGGCTCAGCGTGTCTACGCCCACAGCAGACGAGAAGCTGGACACGAACAGGTCACGTGAAAAGATCCGCGATGTGTTCGATGTCGCCGTCCGTGAGACCTGGTCAAGTACCGTCTTCGCTGCGGCCTCAACGTTGGCCATGACGACAAAGTTCCCAGTCACGAGCTTGTCCTCAGCACCCTCGCTCCCAATCACACCAAGCTGCCGCAGACCCCAGCTCACAACCTGCCATGGCGAGGGTATCCAACTCTTCGCATATATGCTTTGCTTGGCATCCAGGAACTGTTGAAGCGGTATGAGCTCCTTCTTCCGCACCGCATCCTCTACCACTGAGCCCAATGCCAGCGGTCGCCCATACTCCTGTGTCTGCAATGCCCGTAACAGCTCTTCTCCGGTGTGTAAGCTGAAGCGATCCTGTTGTGAGCCAGCTTGGGTAGGTATAAGGCCTGCTTTGGCGGCGGCAGTCAAGGCACGGAGCCAGGCGGCGGCGTTGGCTTGATAGCCATCTGGGTTCGTTTGGCGCTGGTAGCGGAAGTCCGAGTACAGAGATGCTAGGCGGGAGCGACTACATTCGTGTCAGGATTGCATGTAGATGGAGTGAACACAGATGAAACGGTGGCCTTCACCTACGAAACGCTTCCTCATGTGTGCGAAGAAACTCTAGTAGCTCCGACATCTTGTCCAGATGATCCTAATAGTCGCCCACGCAGAAGGATACCAGCAAATTAGTGTCGTTTAGTCGCAGAAGGTGAAAGACTGCATGTGAGATATACGTTACTTTAGCGCGCAAGATCCAAGGTCTAGCGGGCTATCACATGCATGCCAAGACCTGGCTGGTGCGTGCAGCGTATGGGAGGGACTACGCTTCGGAAAGAGTTGACAGTCACTCCTGAAATGGCTACGACTATTAGACACAAAAAGTGAGGGCAAAACTGCTGGAATCATATCCGTCTCGTATTGGATCGTACATCTAATCTGTCACATCATCACCACCACAACATTCTCACAGTACTCGTGAGGCAGCACATCGTCCATGTGCACACCAGAGCCCAGAAAGCACCGGCTTCTCCGTGCAAGTCTCTACGACCTACCCGCAAGGCATCCTCCTTTACTACAGCTCATCGGACATCCGGAGTCTCCATAGTCCCTCTAGCATGCCACCACCTACTCGTTCTTCCCGTCACAATATTTAGTAGTCACAAACGGGTGTAGGAACGGCCCATAATCGCCTCGCCCGATTCATTTCCGCTTCTCTAAGCTGCTCGCGGCGTTGGCTTGGTCGGCAGGCAGAGCAGTCGACGCAGTCGACGCAGTCGTGACACGGTGGCCGTCGTCGCTAAGAAGCTCACAGCCGGCTCCTTGGCGTGCTTGAATGACCAGAAACTCTACAGTGCGTTGCGAAAGTATCCGCAATTCTGCTACCTCATTTATCAGGCGCTCCGAAAGAGAGTATATCACGTGCACGACAAATTTTGAGCTTAGTGCTTCGGTAATTGCGGGTAGTAGGGTTCCCTACATATCTTTGTTTATACCTTACCCTTTTCGGTTAGATTATAACCGCGACTGCCTCTCTTTAGACGGAGTTACTAGGGACGGTACCTCCGGAGGCTATAGACGGTACCCTAGAACTATTCTACGTATATATCTCTACAAACAAGTATACTCTCTCTATACGCGTATTTACTTCTAGTACTCCGAATAGTATTACTACCCGGCGAGGGTATCGGTACTCTATTATTTCTAGTATACTCGAAGTAAACTTAGAAGGAGCCTATAGTAGAAGGGGCCCTCTAAAGGGAGGGAGTAACCCTTATAGGAGAACCTAAGTACGCGAAGGGGTAGGAAGGCTAGGTACGTTAATTAAATAATTAAGAATAGATCAAATATTTAGTTAAAGTATATACGGAATAGGTCGGAGGTACTGTCCGTAGCCTCTAAAGGTACCGTCCCTAGTAACTCCGTCTTTAGATAGCGTTATAACGGCTATAAGTATTTAATTAGCTCGGTAAAGGCGTACCCTAGATTTCGGCGCTTTCGGTAGTACTAAAAGCTTATAGTTTAGCCGCCTTACCTAATTAGTTGCTAGCGTACCTTCTTAAATATAGAAAGTCTTTATAACGCTAGCTAGTATAATATTAAGGTAGGTAATTCTACCTACCTTATACTTTCTTCCCGTATAGGACGGTAGAAGTATATCTTAACTTTCGTATTGTCGATTCGAGCGAAACAAGCTTAAATACAATATATAGCCTCTATACTTCGATACCTCTTCTATAATATTATTAAAGGAAGAGGCCTTCGTTGTCGTTTGTATTAACTATATTAGAGCGGAAACTCCCCGCGAGAGCTCGGGTAGCTCCGGCTAGTAAGCTACACTTAATATTTGATTAACACCCTTGATGAAGTTGAAAGCCCGATCTTTCTACGTTTTGCGGATACTTTCGCAACGCACTGTACATGTAACTTAATCTCCCCACGGGGATTCCCGGGTCCGCTCGGAAGGATGCTAGCTCTGCAACGCTGATGTAAGAAGGATGCTGTAACTTCTACAGCGCTACGACCCTGGCGAAGACCTGGTCGAATTCGAACCCAACAACAAACAGCAGGCAGTCCCGTTCCAGTAAAGTTCGAAGCACTGGCACGGCGAGCGCGACGGCATCCCATGGGGCTGCAAGGCAGTTTATCATTGCTGTGTAGCAGCAGGCAGTACCGTTCCGTGGTCCACTACCTATTATGGCTTCGACCCTGATGGTCTGCATCGAGTGTTTACCAGCCGTGCTACACCTCCTGACGATCAAGAACCTTGGTACACCGTCTATCTACGTAATCATACCTGATTAAGAAGATCACGGCTCAGAGCGAGCAGGTGTACTTTGGCGAGGCCTGTCAATGAGGAACGAGCACTACTCAATGATTCGGCGGAGGAGACTGTAGCTGTCGGTAACGACAACTTTGCTCAGATGGTGGACGGATTTGGCGGGTACGCCGGGCCCTTAAGATTCGCCGCCACTTGTAGAACGTGAGCAGCTCTATGCAGACTTACACCTAGAGAGCTTGTTGGTTTGGTTCAGATTCCTTCGGCTTGCTTGGCTAACATCCAACCAGTCCAACTGCGGAGGAACGAGTCTCATGAGATCAGTTGGCCAATCATGGGCTTGGCATCGACGACAAGGTCAATGCCTGGATGACCGAGGACTTAGGAAGGCGCGAGAGTATGACCTCCGAGAGTCAGATGTCCTTTGTCCTACATACGCACCATTCGGCGAGGTACTACGCCAACGAGGTCCCCCACACATACCAGCCTTCTCGGTCTAGCCAAACTGGGAAGGGAACAGGTGACTGATCTGCAGGGCCGCTGGTAATGCCTTCACAGACCTACCGCCAAGAGTGTCTAATGCACCTCGACGGGGAAACGACTCCGAGAGGCAGTTCCGTTCTCCTGTCGAGCAGAACGGCAATGTCCATGGCAAGGATGCTAAGGTTGGTTTCAGTAGGATCGGTCATGTCTTATCACGTTGAATGAGTAGGTCAAGAGAACATAAAGGGAGCGAGATCTCCCACAATCGCCTTGATCAGACACACCATCAGCTGCAACTACAACTTCTCAGACTTCACTCACACCTTCTTCATACTTCTCACCGAGGGCTCTTATCCGGCACTCAACTGCAACCATGCATTTCCAGCCGCTCGCCATTCTTGCGGCTCTTGCCAGCACGGCCTTGTCACTTCCAACTGACCTCGACTCCCCGGAGTCCCTCGAGAAGCGGGGCCAGAGATGCACCAACGGCGCGGTCGTCTTCCTCGTCCGTGGCAGCGACTATGGCTGGCACAGTCTCGACGACAACCCAAACTATGCCCAACAACCACAGGGATTGGTCAACATCGCAGTACGTAAAATGACGGGTAGAGCCCCTGTGGACCATCTGAGATATTTCGGATCCCCGAAGACTTTTCGAAGTCCTTCGGTTCATCTGGGATATACTAGACCCTTAGGGAAAGCTACGAGACATCTGCTAATCCTCACACTCATCACTTCCAGAATGCGATCGTCTCCAAAGCTGGAGGCAACTCGTACTATGCCTCTATCAAATATCCGGCCATTGCTGGAGACAGCCCCCAGTATGAGCAATCCGTTCAAAAGGGGATATATGCTGTCCAGGGTGCCATCAAAGATTACGTCGTGAGTTCCATCCGTATACATACCGTTCGAGATGTTGCTTGCTGATACTCATTCTTCTTGGGCAGAATTCTTGCTCCACTGGGCAGATTTTTGTCATCGGTTACAGCCAAGGAGCAGAAGTCACGACTGGAGGGCTCGGTGGATCCAACGGAGTTGCGAAGTTGGATGTTCATGGACGGGGTACGTATCGTGCTGATACTGTAAAGAGGTGCTATCTCTGACCACTGTTTTTAGTCACCGGAGCGGCTGCGATCGCTGATCCAAGCTACAGAGACGACTTCCTCTTTATCGACGTCGGCAGCGGCAAGAACAATGGTCGTGGCGGTACGGTACCTGGCAACACCAATAAGTACAACTACTTGAACCACTACTTCGCCTCGCGTCTACGCAGCTATTGCCAGGCCGGCGACCAGTCCTGTGACAGCGGTACTGGTTCAAACGCCGGATACATTCACGGCAACGCGCCCAATCAGTTCCAGGGCCCTGCAACTCAGTTCCTGACCGGCTTGGTGAAGTAAAGCTGAGGAGGATGCGAAGGAGGTCGATGAAGGGATTCTCCGATGTACTGGGGCTTGCTTTTGTCGTGCAAGGGTGAGAGGAAGAAGCAAAGGGTATTCAACAACCCATGTAGCTCAGGGCCAGTAGCTACGTCAATGAAGAATCAGTCGTTCCTTTATGTAATTGCTTTCACTTCTCAACGTCTGCAGCCAAATTGTAGTGTGATGATACTCTGGGAGCGATTACAATTTTGTGCGGGATTTCGTTGCTACTTCTTGCGTTCGTTGCTCGGTGGCTTATGCTGGAGTATATTGGTGTAGGGACCTGATTACAGGCAGCGCTTTGTGGCCTCGGTTGGGTAGTCGTTCTGTTGCTTAGGTGTGGACTCTGCTTGCTTGTCTGTGAGCGGACTTGGGATGCTTTTTAGCGCGATGTGGTTGAATTTGTATGCTCGTGTTATGCGCCAAATTTGCAGTGTTGGGGCACCGCCCTTCCTCAGCACTATGGTCCATTGCACAATGTTTCTGTTGCGCTTGGAGTCTATCCAGCACAGCGACCGTTCAGTCCCACTACAATGCGCACTACATATGCTCCAAAGTGAAATGCAGCGCAGCGTACATACAAGCCAATGCCGTAGGTGTATACGCAGCAATTGCGAGACCGCCTTGAATATCTCCCTTGATCAGGACCCAAACAATTCCGCCAGCCAGACTCAAGAGAATGATGATGACGCCGATTACACCTAGGAAAGTCCATACTATTTCTTCTGTCAGCTCTAAACCCCAAGCGTAGGCTTCTTCTGCCTGTCCACTGTACTGTACATCATCCAGTATATGTTTTGGCAACCTTTCAACACAGCGCAGCCTCTTGCATCCTTCGGGACAGTAGTACATGTGCTTCATGGTATTGTGGCCGATCGGCGGCCAGTATTGCACCGGCTTCGGCTCGTACAAGTAGTCGGGATGGCCTTCTGGTGGTAGACTATCTCGCACCCGGTGTGTCATACCGGAGTGCACCAAGATCTCCAGCGGCGTGCCTTCTGCTAGGCGGAACTAGTAGGCTGTCAGTACTGTATATGAACTATGAGTTGGGAAGATGCATCCTACCTGGACGAATCGGATCTCCTTGACCCTCCTAGGAATCAGCAGCCGTCGCCAAGGACTAATGATCTTCTCAAACTCGCTCTTCAAGCGACCGAAAAGTTCTCTGTCGCTGGCAAATTCCATCGCCAGAGTCACCCGCGTGGTATGGCAGAAGGTCTGCTCAAGCGTGAGGCAAAGGAATAGATACCGTGGCCTCTGGGGCGGGATGCGCTGCATTTCAACATCTCCGTCCGGGTTGTGGCCGCCGCCACCTTCGTCGTCGTCTTCTTCTTCTCCGCTGGTGCTCTTCTTTGGAACTCGTTTAGACGCGAAAAGTGATAACAGAGGACTCAGGCCCGGAATGTGCGACAACATGTCAGAACCTTTCCGAGACGTTCGTTGATCTCCTTTGATGTGCTCGTCGTCATCTTGTTGAGCCTGCGACAATTCTGCCATGTCCCGTTTGACTGACCCGGGTACTCGCTCGTGATACCAGTCTTCAATCACGGTATTACAGCGCTGCCCGCCGTTAGCCGCAGCAATCTCACAGTCAGCCGCAAGAGACTTACACAGGTCCATGATCCCTGAACTTTAACAATGCTGGTGACCGGCGCTGGTTGCTCTTGAATCGCCATCGTGTCAAAGTTCTCCAAGCGGATGGCAGAAGAAGAAGAGAAAGTCTCTTCTAAGTCCGCCTCGGAGACAACAGGGCTGGCAATCGACACCGGTTGCTCGTGAGGCGCCTTCGTGTCAAAGCCCGCGGATCGAATGGCAGGAGAAGAGAGAGACTCTTCTGTGTCCACCTCAGAGACGTCCAGGGATGAGAGCGAACTTGCTAGGCTACGGGTATCAGCGCCGCCGTCCAGTACTGATCTGTCGCGGCCATTGAAGTCCTCCGAGTGCGGGAGGAGAGCTTGAGGATTGCGATCACGAATTCCAGCTTCCGGTGGCGCCTTGGCAGTCTTTCGAGGATCATGCAGAGACGATTCGACGACACGATCGCTGGCTAGAAGCATACCGGCATCGAACGGTGAAGCTCCCGCAGGATTCCCAGATGGATAGTGCTGTGACGTTGGAGATGCGGAAAGCGGCAGCGGAGTACTTCGGCCAGCTTTGGTATTTTTCTGGGCCAGCAGCTGCGGTAACGAGCGATGTTCTTTTTCCTTCGTTATGGTATTCAGCCAAGCCCTGCGTCGCTCGCTAGGCCTACGATCAGACTCCGCTGTAAAGCTAGGTTCTTCGATTTCGTCACTCTGGTAGTCGTCGAATAAATTTGCGTAATCCTTTGGTGGCCAGATGGGTGCATCTCCGTCTCCAGTCCCTGTGGCCGATTCCGCCTGTAACAACCTCTGCTTGAACTCCAACAGAGCAGAGACTGTCCTAGCTCTTGCTGTATCTGCCGCATCTACCAGGGACATGACAACCGTCTGTTCGTCTTCCCTTTTCAATTCATCTAGCAGACTGCTTTGCAAGTATATCGTAATCTGCTGTAACGCAATGACAGCAATATGATCTCCGTCCCCGAACGCCTCGCCAAAGCGTGCCACGCCTCTGTCCTTCTCTCTCTCGATCTCCTCTAGTGCTCCGTCAATGCTCTCCTCAAGCGACAGTGGTACACCCCGTCGGAGCTTGATCTTCTCGATGATAGCGCCACCGTCATGGTAAGTGGAGACGATGGAGGCGACGCAACTCTGTGATGATACCGGTTAGACTTGTTCGTCTTTCACAATGGATGCTCTAGCTTACAAGAAGCAGCTGTGCTCCGAAAGCCGCTGTGTGTGGTTCCGCTAAAAGCGTTGGATCCTCTCGCTTCCGAGAAGAGGAGCTCTCCAGAGGATGATACGGTGATATCAGTCTGTCCAATCGATGTAATGAAGGCTTGTGCACTGAAAAGGGCAGTGTTGCAACTCCCACCTCTGGCGGGTCGAGCATTTCTGTGAGAGACAGACCCATGATTCTTGAGAACATCTTGGTTGGGAATCTCAGTGTCCTGTCCCAACGTCGCTTTTCTTGTTCGATCTTTTCCCTGGTCGCCTGCGCGGTTCGAATATCCAGTACTCTCATATCCCGTTCAAGACGTTGCTTCTCCTTCCAGTTAACCGGCCTTTGTTGCTTCAGAGCATCTGCTCGGATAGTATCATACGTTGCGCTCGCCTTGCTGATAGCTTCTTCGAGCACGCCAATTCGAAGGTCGCATTCCTTCAAGGCTTTCTGAACCCTCGGAAGCATGAAACGTCCTGCATCAGTATCGCGCAGCCGCCGGCGGTCATTCTCCAAGTCCCGTTGGATCTTGAGCTCCAAGCATGGTTTGCTTAACAACATATAGATCATCTTTTCTGCCGACTCCCGACTGCCGTCAAACCTTAGGACGTGTGAACCTTTCGCCTCAATTGGGCCCCAAAACCCATCAAGTAGCTGTTGCTCGCGGGCCAGGCCTTCAGACTCGTCGCCCAACCTATCCCACATCGTTGTTGCGAGTACGACGTTCGCCATCGCGCGGTCATCGACAATCTTCTGAAACAACTCGAAGTACCTATAGGCGCTTCCCTGCATACGCATCGTGATAGGATATAAGTGTATTATACCTGGCAGCGGAATACCAAGCTGGTGCTGAGCCGTCAACATGGTCGTGATCTTTTCAAGGACCTCGGTATCGGAGGACTCTTGCGAACCGTCAAGCCCTGGTGTGTCGACAATCGCAATCCGAGTGTTGTGCCCTATTTTGGCTTGCACAACTCGACATTGCCGTGTACCTGCTCGAGACGTAAGAAGACGAGTCACGTTGGTTGTTCACCGACCAAAGTACTGACCAGAGTGGAGACCAGCATATTCGTACTCGTTGTCCTGTACGAGTTTGTTGATGAAGTGGCTCTTCCCTGAGCCCGTTGCGCCCATCACCAGTATCATACTCGGAAGTTGTTCGGTGCTATCATCATCAGTAGGACCGGCGCTCGCCATTATCGTCTTCGACGCTCTTGGACACCAAGGCAGGCACCTCGATTCAACTTGGTTCGACTGCAACAGAAAGCAAAAGACCGAGCGCAGCGTGCATGTATGAAATCAAGCAAGAGATGCCCAAATAGCTGAAGGAACAAATGGTCCAGATGTACAGTGAAAGGAAGGCTGTGCTGGGAGTCCTCGCCTTCTCATGTGCTCTAAGGTTGAAGCTCGGCAAGCCCACCAATCTGCTTCCGCTGCAAGCACAGCTCCAGAGCTCAGCCGCAGTCACAATCTGCAAGCCATGCATAAAAATGGGCGGCCTCAGTGCAAGCTGCAGGTACAGCTCAAAACCGCAAGCGCCGCGAAAAGGTCAACATGCCTCGCAAGAAAACGATTAGCGTGAAGCACGATGAGACGACAATCTTACTCCAAGGGCCGATGAAATGAATGGTTGCTGGTCAGCACAAAAGTCTCGAAGCTATCAGTTTCCCACCAAGAGGCAGCGGCAGGTCTGTACTAGTGATGTTATTGGTCTGGTCTGGTCTGGTATTGAGGTCAATACTACGACTGACTAACAGATTTGAGGCCTATACCAATACCGACTATTGATAACCACCTCCTCGGCCGAGTCGGAGCCGAGACGTCCGAAGTCCCGGAGTGAATGCTAGTAAGGGTTCTTGGCATTGCCGGCGGAGAGATTGGCGGCGGCAGCGGCAAAGTTGATAGTGCGAACTTAGTCCCCGATAAGATCGCATAGCATACACCTTTATATGCATACTCCGTAGTCCGTCGCATACCTTACCGCCGGTTCCCAATTAGGTAACTGGTGACCGGTCTACTACCAGCCTTAATACTACGACCGACCAGCTCCTTAGAATCGCTCGACCATACTAGACCACGACCAGTTACCGACCGACCACTGACCACGGCTGACCAGACCAATAACATCACTGGTCTGTACGGAAGCTTAAGAACAGGAGATGCTGTTAGGAAAGCTGCACTTATCTCTGATTACCCGTTGACTTCTTCTGGTCCTGGTAGACAATCCAGCGGCCGCTCGCACTGTCGTAGACATGGAGATCTCGACCAGCGATCAATGATTCCCTTCGCCCTTGCGCCATCGCTATGCTGCAAAAAGCTCTCCCAGCACTTGGGAACTCGCGCTCAAAACCATATCTTAATCAACTCCTCGCTCACGGCACTCGGCAGCAACACCCCGCTCTCCGTGATAATCCCGGAAATCAGATGCGGCGGTGTGTAGTCCACGGCGTCCTCTGGCACCGCAGCCGTCACCTTGCCGGCCATGTTGTCGCTCTGACCCTCCAATTTCTTACTACCCTCCCCTCCCTCCTTCTCCGGCCCCGCACTAGTCTTGAACTCCACAATGTTCTGCTCGATCCCCAGATCGTCTTGTCCGAGAGGATAGAGTCTCACGAACTTGTGGCTTTCCGAAACGACGTAGAATGGCTTTCCAGCAGCTTTGGCCAAAGTAGCCATCTGATAGGTCCCCAGCCGACTCACTATCCCTCCATTCTCCACCACTCCCTCTGCTCCAACGAAGCACTGCGTAACCATATTCATACAATACGCTATCGCCGTCGGCGGAATGGTAGCGACAGGTATATCTCGTTCCCGTAACGCAGCGATGTTGGCCGCAGATTCGCTTTCCTCGAGCGAGCCAGAGGAAGGGGAGACGACGTAGATGACCCTAAGAAGCGATGGGTATAAGGGTCAGCGGATGTCTCACAAAGTCTGGATGGCTTTCAGAGGTCTGAGACGGCCTCCAGGCGGTTCACCCATCACATTACGTACCTGAAGCGAATGCTGCCTCTCCCACTATTGCTTGATTCAGCCGCGCTGCGGAGCAAAGAGCCTACGACGCGAGACCCGCCGTTCGTGAGGACTGTGTTGCCGTCTCTAATAAAGTGTCGCCCGAACCCTGCGATGGTATCTCTTGCCGCTTTCGCTCGCTCGACAAACAGGCGGCCGTTTTGGACGAGGTGGGTGCGTATTTGATCGAAATCCAGTCCTCCCGCACTGCGTTGCAAATTGCTGATCAAGTACTGCTGGAACAGATCTGTACCGGCCGAAAGGGATATTGGATTCCCTATACTGCTTTTGAGCTGCGCGGTGAGTTTGGAGACCTGAGAAGCCATGGTATAAGTATCAGCGGGTGTCTCACAGATCTGGAGTGCTTTCAGATGTCTGAAGCGGCCTTCCGGGGGTTCCAGCCTTCATATACGTACTAGGTCCAGCGTTTCGGAGACGGTAGTCGAGGGTGTGTTGGCGAGACCGTGGATCAGCGATCTAAAAGTGATGGGTGTAAGGTTAGCAGATGTCTCCAAAAGCATGCGGCAGTCTCAGACATCTGAGACGGCCTCCGAGGGTTCCACCCATAGGTATACGTACTCTATTGCTGCGACGGGCATCGTGAGTTCTGGATCTTCGCGGAGGAGTTGATGATACGTCGCGACAACGTCAAAGGGTTGATTGGACGCCATGATCGCTGTACTGAAGTATCTCTGCTTGCGCAGGCTCTGTGTGGTACTACATGGCGGTTGATGAAAGGTCGAGGAAGGAGCTGTAGTTTTGGAGACGCAGTTGACTCATTGCCCCGCAGTCGCCCAATTGGTTGAGGTTCCATCAATATCCAATCAAAGCGTGGTTGCTCCCGCCTGCCGCCCCGCGAAACTGAGCGCGTGGAATTTGAGAAGCTGGACGACGCGCTTGGAAAAGTTTCGAGCACCGTCAAACAGACATACACCACCCTCCACGCACCATTATACCCATTCTGACCCTCCGAGAGAATACTCTGCACTAGAAAGACCACACAGAAGTAAGAGGAATCTGCACAAAAACCGCCAGGCGCCCCCTCCCACCACGTAGCCAGCCATCATGGCAGGCATCTTCGAGCAACCACGCAACACCGGCACCCTCTTCCTCGGCGGCACAAAGATCTCCGGCGCAGACATCCGTGAGCAAAATGTCCAGGCCACGGGCGCCATCGCCAACATCGTCAAGTCCTCTTTCGGTCCTTCAGGTTTGGACAAAATGATGGTGGACGATATTGGGGATGTCACAGTCACGAACGACGGCGCGACAATCCTCAGTTTGCTTAGCGTAGATCACCCGGCTGGCAAGATATTGGTGGATCTCGCACAGCAGCAAGATAGAGAGGTAGGAGATGGGACGACAAGTGTGGTCCTCATTGCGGCAGAGTTGTTGAGGAGAGCGAATGAATTGGTGAAGATGAGGATTCATCCTACGACCATCATCACTGGCTACAGACTCGCGTTGAGAGAGGCGGTGCGGTATATGAACGAGAACGTCAGCACCAAGGTTGAGACTCTGGGACGGGAGAGCTTAATCAATATTGCCAAGACGAGTATGTCCAGCAAGATTATTGGAGGAGACTCGGAGTTCTTCTCCAATATGGTTGTGGATGCTATCACCAGTGTCAAAACGTCCAATGTGAGGGGAGAGGTGAAGTATCCGGTTAAGGCTGTCAACATCTTGAAGGCACATGGCAAAAGTGCGACGGAGAGTATGCTTGTGAAGGGGTATGCGTTGAATTGCACGGTTGCTTCGCAGGCTATGAGGACGAGGGTTACGGACGCGAAGATTGCGGTGCTGGATATGAACTTGCAGAAGGAGCGGATGAAGATGGGTGTCAACGTCGTGATTGACGACCCTGCGCAACTGGAAAAGATCCGGGAGCGTGAGTCCAGCATGGTCATCGAGCGCGTGGAGATGATTTTGAAGGCTGGCGCGAACGTCGTCTTCACTACCAAGGGCATCGACGATCTCTGCCTCAAGCACTTCATCGAGAAGAACGCCATGGCTGTCCGACGCTGCAAGAAAGAAGACCTGAGGCGGATAGCGAAAGCTACTGGTGCCACGATGGTTTCTACGCTCGCGGATCTGAACGGAGACGAGGTTTTCGACCCGAAGAGCCTTGGCCAGGCAGAGGAAGTTGTGCAAGAGCGGATAAGCGACGACGAGTGTATTCTCGTCAAGGGCCCGAAAGTGCACACCGCTGCCTCCATCATACTCCGCGGAGCGAACGAGTACAGCTTAGACGAGATGGAGCGCTCAGTCCACGACTCCCTCTCCGCCGTGAAACGCACGCTGGAGTCCGGAAGAATAGTACCCGGTGGTGGTGCCGTAGAGACAGCTCTGCACATCTACCTCGAGGAGTGGGCTACAAGTGTCGTATGTCCTCGCAACATCCCCCATTATCATTGACAAGCTTGCTAACATGCCATACAGGGCTCAAGAGAACAACTAGCAATCGGCGCCTTCGCCGCCTCCCTCCTCACCATCCCAACAACCCTCGCCGTAAACGCCGCAAAAGATAGCTCCGAACTCGTCGCCCAGCTCCGCTCCCGCCACGCCCTCTCCCAGCGAACCTCCGAACCAGCCCCCAACAGTCACTCCCACGGCCCCAAAAACCCCGCCGCCTCCTCCACTCCCACGCCTCCTCCACCCGCTAGCTCGCAAGCCCGTTCTCAATCCCAGCAAGCTTTAGACGCTGATGCGAAGGCCCTAGCGAAGGCCAAGGGGTATAAGAATTACGGGCTGGATTTGTCGAAGGGGAGGGTGCACGATTGTGTGAAGGCGGGGGTGTTGGAGCCGAGTATGAGTAAGGTCAAGCAGTTGAAGAGTGCGGTTGAGGCTTGTGTGGCGATTATGAGGATTGATACGTTGATTAAGTTGGATCCGGAGCAACGCGGCGGAGGCGAGGACGACGGTCACGGGCACTAGTTTAAGTGCGAGGGGGACTGATGATGGAAGGCTGATATGCACATTGGTCAATGGAAGATGAAAGCATGGAGCGTGTGGCCTTGCGCTGGAAGGGCAGTGTAGGTATTGTATGCTCAGTATACTGTATGCTGTATGATACAGATGCCATATGACCTCTTCTAAGCACAGAACGAGAAGCACCGTCTGGTAGCAAGCGTAACCCGGCACGCAACTGGCGAGTCCTCCGCCTTCGAGCGTATATCTCATCAACTTCGAGAATAAACTGCTACGTAGTTTCAATCAACCGTTCCGCGGCAATATTCAAGCTGCCTAGAAAACGCCTACTGATGGGAATTGAGCCACTCACAGCTTGAACAACTCCTATCCGCTCCCGTTTGAACGCGTACTCGGAGACTGAACATATAGCCTTCCCTAATCTCCTGATATGAAGTTCTGGCGACCTGGACACGAAAGTCATATGAAGCCAACACCCATCGTTCTCGAGCCAACGTCCTGGTTTGTCGTCGATACCGTACTATCCAGAAGGTCGTGGATTCGAAAGACTATACCCACTACATTAGCCTCGAGGGACGGCGATATATTGCCGGCCAAGATGTATCGGTGGACCGCGTGAGCAAGATGAAGAATTTCGGTCAAGCGTGTTGAGTAGAAGCTCGAGCCGGTCGAGAATCAGGGTCAAGAGGCATAGGTAGGTCTATTGAAATTGATTTCAGGGAAACCTTCGGTGACGACAGGTTGTAGTCGAAGCAAGTAGCTCATCGGACACTGCCGCAGCTTCGTGGAATGCCGAAGCTTTACATTCATCTCGTCTGCTATCTATCGTACACATCCCCATCTCATCAATCATCATATCACAGCAGCAAGTGACCTGACTGCATCTAGCTGGACTGCCCACCCTTCCTGCCAGCTTCCTTCGCCTTCTCACTGCCTGGCTCGAAGCTACCGGAGCTGGCTTTGCCGCCCTGCGAAGCGATGTCCTGGACCTTTTCTTGAGGCATGGAGGCGAAGCCGGAGTTCTCGGTGCCTTGGGAAGTGTCAGCTCTGCACAGACGAGGGCTGGAATGGGTGCGTGTTTGTACCAGTCTGGCCACCCTTGGAAGCAATGTTCTGGACCTCCTCCTTCGGGCGGTTGGCGAAATTGCCTGGGTTGCTCTGGGAAGATGTCAGTATGAATCAGACGAGCAGGGTGGTATGGTGGATGACGGACATTGTCGGCCATTGTCGAAGGTTGTTGTGGTGGAGTGTCTTGGTTTGTTGGTTGTTGAGTTTGCGAGTGAGACGGTTCTGTTAACAAGTGAGTACTGAGCGGCTTCTTATGCTCTCTGTTCTCTGTCCGCGAGGCATTGGCGGATCGCGGGCGCACTCATGCTGACGTCCTCTGACGTCTGGCAGCATCAACAACATCACCTCATTACCTCACTGCCATGGCGGGACAGTCTGTGCTTCATGTTGGTCTAGAGGTCTGACGGCTGGAGATGTGATCGATCACAAAGCGGTCAGCTGGTCGCCCCCGATCCATGACGACTCCTCGCTCATATACAGAGAAGGCTTGTGTAACTAATGTGCTCGCATGACATATGCATCTACAGTAGATCGATCTTGGTCTCTGTGGGGTAGATCATAGTCCCGGTCTTTGACCAGGTAGCGCCCTGACGATCGAAAACGGTAAATGTTCCCAATGGCTGGTATGGTTCCGGTATTGTTCAGGAACAGATGCACCAGAGACGGCCGTGCGGGGTGCCCGCAGCTGCAGCCGTGATGTCGTGGTGACCTCCTGAAAGCCGTGGACGACCGATGACATTGCATCACGAACGCCAGCTAGCTTCGTCTGATTCAGGTGGCCGACGAGGACACCGAATGACGTTGGTAGACAAACCTGAGAGATAGATCTTAGATATATATTCCTGTGGCGTTTGCGGTACCCTGGCGAGGACGATAGCGTGATATGAATGACAAGGCGTGGCACTACTGCTACGTGCCTTCCGCTATCGAGCGAGCCTGTACAACTTCGGAAGTCCATGCTTCTTCGCAGGCGCAGACTCCCATTGGGATGCCGGCGGCCAACGTTCTACCGCTCGATGATCACAGAAGTCAGCAAGGTTTTGTTATACCGTCGCGAGGTAGACCATGAGACTCGTCGTGTTCTGTTCGAAGCAAAAAAAAGGAAAGCCTCCTACACCAATGTGTTCAGTTGCGAAAAGCCGGATATCTCTTGGCAGAAAATCCCATAACCTCACGAAGCCAGCCTGATACGCCGGGCGACGATCTCTCAATGATACTGTACTGGGTGCCAACTGAGGCCAACAAAAGCAAGAGATTTTCGAGACCAAATAAGGTACGCATGAAAGTGACCCCAAAAACAAAAGCAAAAAAAGAAGGATTTGCATGGATGGTAACAAGATTCTACCCGACGAAAGGCTTAGGCATGAGGTTAGCATGGACCTTGAGTAAGGGTTCTACACCTGAACTCACTCTTACCCGGGTTCGAACCGGGGTCGCCGGAAAATTGCAGAGTCTCATGGGGCATGAAGACCTCACTTGTGGCTCTCTTCAAAATCCGGAGTGATCACCACTACACTATAAAACCATCATTTGAAGACGTAGCCTCGACAGTATTTATAGCCGGAAGATGTGCGCTTCGAAAATGCACAAACATGATAATAAAATTGCTTCACATGGCCGAAGAAATTCCGGCGCTACCATGGCATACCAAGTATCACTCAGCCTTGCAGAACAGGGCTGTCCTATCCGCCAGCAGCTTCAACGACGCTTTGCTCTACCTACTACGTCTATGGCATCATGCCAAGCCCATTTTGACTTTACACATCTAGTCGTCTCCTACTCAAATCACTGATCTGCCTACACTTTCGTGTCTATTCTGCAACCATAGGTGCCGACCCGTCGGCCTCGATGTGTCGTACATCAAATCAAGCACAGAGAGGCCACAGGTATGAAAAGAGATGGAATGACTTGAGTCAAGACAGCAGGAACACATGGTGAGACCTCATATTCAGACAGAACTTTCTCTATTAATGAAGCCATCAATGTATCCTCCTCAACCCCTCAACCATCCCCCTGAGCTCCTCCACCCCTTGCCCCAACTCCTTCGCCACCTCCCCTTGCACTTCTCCAGTAGCGTCAAGGAACCGCTCAATCAACTCCCCATCTACAAACCTCACGGGCCCTTCTTCCCCCATATCCCTTACTTGACTTCTGAAACCGCGCCATTTGCCGAAAGGAACGTGGCCGGGACTTACTACCCTCTCGGCTAACAGAGATTGCAATCGCATAAGTAGATCTTGTTTCCCTGGCGCTATGAGGGCGAAAAGGTAGATGGAGCCTTCGACTGTGGCCAAGAAGGCGCGGGGGATAACGATAGCGTTCGGTGTAGGTTGAACGGAGATAGGCCGGATGCGGTTGACCATTTCGCCTAGCAGCATTTCACTGACTGGCCGCAACCTTCTTCGGTCTTCGTCGGAGTAGCCGTTGATATCGTGCTGAAGCATTACTAGGTTGCCTTCGGCGTCGCTTTCGAGGTACGTATTCTCCGCCACGTTGGCGACTGCTGTACCCCACAGCGTCTCGAAGTGTCTTGCGATCTCGCCGAGGGAGTCGCTCATGCCGCCGCGTCCGGGTTTGTATTGTACGAGAGAAACGGACTTCATGAGGTCTGTTACCGCAATGACGTTTCCCGTAACGGCGATATCGATAGGAGCTGTGGCGGTGCGGTAGGCGGCTTTTTTGACTAGGAAGGGGGAGGACGGTGTTTGGTATTCGAAGGAGTAAATGACGACCTATCATAACAATGTCAGCAAATGCACTTACGCGATGCAGGAGACGCACGAGGACAGAGCTTACCGTCTTAATCAACGCCGCCACAATCCTCCCCTGACACATTCCCAAACATCGACATGAGCCTCGTAGACTGAGCTCGGTGACGAGCTTGAGCTTGCGTTCCTCCGTGACCTCAAAGACGAGCAACCTCCCTCTCGCTTGCGGAGCACCGTCCTGTCCCGCCGCAGCAGCATCATCCAAAAACGCCGTCCCCACAACAAATCTTTCGCTCGTCTCACCCGTCCCGCTCCCATCATCCAACTGACACCTCATACAACTCTCCACAATCTCGTCCTCATTGAGAGCAAACGTATGTAACTCCTGAAAAGCCACTTCATCCACAAGTTTGAAATGACTACTCACCTCCTCCACGCCCGCTGCAAGCGTCCTTTTGATCGTTCCTAATCCGAAAGCCTTCAGCTCTGCTGAGTAAGCGATTCGCCGGACCGTTTCGTTCACTGGGAGGGTCTGAACGTGCGTAGTCCGTTCTTCATCCACTACCGCGAGCTTCAGCTCGGAATCTGTCGCGATTGCTATGGCTCCGGGGTAAGCTTCACTATCGAAGGAGCAGATCGATTGCGCTGTTTCGGCTGTGACGGCTGAGTAGACCATGCGGCCTTCAGAGCCGTAGATAAGTGAGGGGTGTTCGCAGGTCGCGAAGACGTTCTCTAGGCCGTCGCCTCTTGGCAAGAGGGCGAAGTTCGCTTGTTGTGTGCCTAGAATGATGCTCTTCCTCGCTGTGAAGGGTTGCTGAGGTGATGAGACGGTGTAGGTGACTACGTTGCCGTCCGCTAGCCCCACGAACAGCGTAGGAGGTTGTTCCGCCAGAATCCTGGCCACGACCAAGCTCCGCGGGACGGCGAGTGTGTCTGCCTCATCTGCGACTCGCTCTTCCGCGATCGGTGAGAGGTCGGAGAGGGAGAGGAAAGAGACTTTGCTGTCTTGCCAGAAACCGACTACGCAGGCGTCTGGGACAGCGGAAGAGAGGGCTATGCAGGAGACTTGCTCATTGCTGGAGAAGTCTCGCTGGGCTTGCTGCCGCACATTGCCGCCGGAAAGGTCCAGAACAACGAGCGCAGCGCCGCCGAGAGACACAAGCACTTTGTCGCCCTCTGCAGCTACCGCAGTGATCGCACTGCCACTCGGTGGTCGCCAGCTATCGCTCACCATCCCGTCGTCGGAGTCTGTGAGCAGCACTGCGGATGATGTGACTTGCACGCTCTTCCCTCCCGCGAGATTGCCAGCGTAGAGCGTGGCCTCACTAATATCGAATCCGCCGAAAGACTCGACTTCTTCCACCTCCCCATCTCCCGAGAACCTGAACACCCGCGTATGGCTCACAAAGCTCACCACAAGTGTATCCGCATACTCCCCACCACTCGCCAGACTGAAGATGGCCGTGACAGGCGCACCCATCTCCCCAATAACACCTACATCTTCCAAACCAACGCCAGATCGTACCGACCGCAACGAGCCGTCCTTGTATGCGCCAGAGCCAGTGACAATCCGTGCCTGACCGGAAGAAAACTCATTGACCTGCGCATCCGACGACCGGTTACCCATATCCATGACCGTAAAGTCCAAGATAGGTGCGATGTTAGGGAACGTCTGAAGGACTTCGATGCTCTTCTCAGATATTTGTATGATCTGCGAATCTCCCTGATGGCTTCCCACAAATATCCTCCCAGAATCCAGATAAACCAGCGTATTTGCCCTCGAAGTTTCGCCCAAGATATCGATGGTATGTCCAGCATACTCTCCCTCGTCATTTTGATGGATGAAGAGCAGGTAGAGTCTGCCGTAATCGTCCGCTAAGACGTATCTTTGGGTGTCTACCGCGCACCAAGCCACGAATACCGTCGCTTCGTCCAAAGGCTGGGTATTAGTGATCCGGTAGTCCCATTCATCCACATATGATATCCGTGTCTCGCCTATGACGAGGAGACCGTACATTGGCGGAGGCAAAGGTATGAGGTGGCTTGCTCCTAGCTCAATCTCACCTCCCTGACTCTCCCGCCCTTTCTCGAGCTCGATTGTCGGTGGCTCCTCTGCAGGGCGTAGAGAAGCAGAGTACTCGAGTTCCCTCACTTTTAGTCTCACTTTCCCGTTATTCTCCGTCCATAGTACCGCAAACTCCGGGTTAGCGAGCTTGCTACCGGCTTGCCTCTTGTGGACGAAACATGTATCCTTGATGAACAGCTCCGGTATCCGTACAGGAACAGGGTCCTGAAGCTCGCCTATCTCAGCCGTGTCTTGTAGTTTCCTCTTCCCTTTGCCAGCTTGTGTGATAGGGAGAATATTTATGACCCCCTCGTAGCATTCTAAGCTCAGGAAGCGAGAGGAAGGGTCGATGTGTACGCGATCGCCGGATTGGCTGTCGCGGGCAGCCTTCTCTGCTACATCGACATAGCTCTTTTCCGTTCGGAGCTCCTTCGTCGAGGCATCCCAGGAGAGTGTGAAGTAGTGGTAGCGATCTGTGCCGACGAAGAGGTGGTCTGTTTGGCTCGTCGCCGGTCGTATCTTCTCCAAGAGCGTCACTTTGCCATACAGACTCTTGGTGTGTTGGAGTGCGAGTTGGTCGGGTTGTTGGGCATTTGGGGACCAGATCTCCAGACGGTTGGCTTTGGCAACGACTAAGTCGTCGGAGTCGGGGGCGAGGAAGGATATCTTAATCGCATGCCGGACGCTCGAAGGGCGGTGGATGGATGCTAGATAGGCCATGGTCGTGGTGTTTCGGAGTTAAGGTGGTGAGGCTCTTGGATGGGATGGCGGTCAATATCCGAGATCAGACGGGTCGCCTGATGGATCAAAGCATTGCAATGGCTCTTTCTTCTTCGTACTCGTCCAGTTCAAGCTCAATACTGGCAACCCTGCTGATGGTGGTGATCGGGGATGAGATGGTTATATTGATGGAGAAGCTCAATCAATCGATAGCTCTCCAGCCTCGATGACGCCGGCGCGCTTTGGCCAAACGCGCCCCGCGTCAAAGCTCCCTCCAAATTGTTTTAACCAAGAAATGACTCTTCCACCAACACCCTCCCACTACAGCAGCACTACTTTGCAGCCATGGCGCGTAAGTCGCCCTATTCATAGTCCATTGCTCGCTCTCTCAAACAGAGCTCACTTCCCATCATACTAACCCATTTGCACAGCAGCAAGAACAGAGCCAGAACCCGACGACGACCCAGTAACAGCCGAATACGACATCTACCTCACCCCCTCCCAAGCCGAGCAGATCCTCCTACTCCAATACCCGAACCGAGTCCGCGAACGCCCTTACAACGCCAACCACCTCGCCTCCCCCGAAAACCTGCGCATCAAACCCAACAGCGGCCACTTCGAGCTCGACGTCAATCTCAACACGACGCGCAACTTCAACAAATACAAAGGCCTACAATGGGGAGACGCTCTCTCCACTTCGCGGGATGTGCAGAACCCTTCCGGCACGTACGGCCCAGCGGCGGGCTTCTCCGGCGCAAAACCACGTGCAGCGGGGCGGACGCAGTTCAAAGATCAGGTGGACAGAGATAACAAGATCAACAACGATCTTCAGGACTTCTATAGCGCAGAGGCAGAGGATAAGGTTATGAGAAGGCAGACTTTGGGTGGGCAGATTGTGAGGCATGATGGGAAAGGGTCGGAGGAGGAGAATGGGAAGCCTATGTACTTCGTGGGCGCTTTTCGCGGCGAAGAGCTACATTTGACGAGGGTAGATGGGACGGTGCAAATGCGACCGCAGTTTCATCACTTGGATGCTGAGGACCAGCGGGCTCGTCTTGCTTCTGCACGCCCTAGTGCTGGTGAGCCGGCGCAGTCACAGCAAGCTGAGGCGAGGGGACTTATGGCGCCTAGACCGAATAAGAAACCAGCTCCAGGCAGCATAGAAGGCGAAGGTGTGAAGGACAAACTCGAAGATGTGCACAGGAAGTTGATGGTGCAGGCGGAAGCGGAGCCCTGGACAGAGATGGAGTATGTGGACGAGGATATGGAGGAGGCTTTTGAGAAGTACCATGAGCGTATGTTTGTGAGAGACGTTCGGGGCGCACCTAAGCTGCAGAGTGGGATGGATGCGTGGGATTACTTGGACGCGATCAGTGCGCCTAGGCGTGAGAGTCCTGGGAGGAGGAGGAAGAGGCCGGCGAGGAGGAGGCCGGCAGAGGATGATGAGGAGATGGAGGATGGGCCCGAGGGAGACCAGGCGGAGAAGGTCGACGGTGATGGGGTTGGTGGCGGCGATAGGATGGTTGAGCGCGTTGAATGAGGACGATCTTTGCGAGTACCTTCGAAGGCACGACGTGCATCACGGGACGATTACGGCTTGAGGTGCTTTTCGGAGGCCGAAACTACCAGGGGCAGAATGACAGTCTGCTAGGCTACACCTTCGATTGCCCGCAACCTCTCTATAGCTCGGTATTCGAACTCACAGGAGACCGTGGATGACAAGTCCGTACAATACCCCATCAAAGTCTCGGTGCCCGAAAAATTGAGCAGCCATTAGTCTCCGCCTCTTACCCAGCCAACCGTTAGACAGTACAACGGCAGCGTACGGATCTCGGAGGCCGAGCTGCGAAATGCTTTTCGAGACACCGAGAGGAGCAATAGCTTGGGTCACCTTAGGTCGCCCGGAGACCGAGATATTGAATAGCTTCCAATTTTTTCGAGTCAATCATCAGGACATGCTTCAGACTTGTAGACGGTGCCCGGAATCCGAATATTCTGAAGCACGCACCCCGTGCTTCGGTGCCCGAACTCACAAAACGTTGTCGACAGTAGATGTCTCATACGCTGCTCGGACACCGAAAGAAATGAACAGCCGCTAGTCTCCGCCTTTCGCAAGCCAAGCACCAAGCAGTACTATAGCCTCACTGCGGTGCTCGGAGCCCGAGCTCCTTCTCGTACTCCGCGAGATAGCAAGCAGTGACAGCAAGGTAAGGTAGTACACACCGTGACCCGTAGGCTGCTCGGGCACCGAAGAATTGGGCAGCCCTTAGCCCCCCCACCATCGCGAGCCAACCACGATGCAGAGCGAGATACAGCCTCGTAGTATCGCGTCTCTCCACCACCATCACACAATTCGTGTTTCGATGCCCGAACATTTGGAACAACGGGTAGTTTGTTCGGGCACCGAGAACACGATCATCCATTAGCTCTCGCCTTCTAGCCACCAACCACTGAACTGGGACCGCCAGCCTCACAGTGATGCTTGAGCGGTGCTCGGAACCCGAGGTTGCAGTCAAGTCTCCAGCCAAGACACCAAAGGAGTAAAACAACGGCTCGGGCTTCACAACATCATGTAGGTCGCTCGGACCCCGAGATTCGGGCCAAACATTAGCCTCTTCTTATCACGGGCCAATCGTTAAGCAACAGATAGTCTGACACGTCAAAGGGTCATGGTTGATGCGTAGCAGAGACTGTTTCCGTGCTCGAACCTACGAAGAAGACAGACGTTTGATGCACCGCAGACCGCTCGGGCACCGAACTTTTGGATAGCCGTTAGTTTGCGGGCTCAGCGAATCAATTAGGAAGCATGTTTGACAGCCTTACTGCTGTGCTCGGATTCCGAGCTGCGAATCGCAAGCAAGACACCGTCAACCACTATGGTCCGGGTCATACGGGATGCGCAGCGCGGATACCGAGCGAACAGACAGCGACCGGCCTTCGCGTTGGATTGGGACAGCCAATCACAGCAGGCTTGTCTTTGACCTCCCTTCGATCCTTGTACCTCCTACAGCTTGTCCCTCGACAACACCTCCCGCATCACAGCACTCTGGCAGCGCGCATACTGTGTGCATTATTGGTCGAAACGCTGATGATAAGACGCGCGAGATGCTTCCTTGCATTTTCAGAGCTCGGAGGTCCGCCGACTTTTACTATGGGGCCCTCTGGAAGTGGCGTGACCGCTCACACCGTGTGCCTGTACCTGGCATGAATGGCCCAGCGCAATTAATAATGGGCTAACGGTCCACAACTTGGCAGCGGCGGTCTCGATGCCGGTGGTGTGGTCGCTAGTGATGCTTATGGCCTTACGAACCCGTTCTTCGATCACTTGTGCGAAGTTGGAATGCAGTAGTGCTGCATGTCAAGTATATGTATGTACAGCCCTCAGTACGATATCAATACCATTTGACCAACCCGTTACCTCGACAAAGTACCTGCAATGCCTCATGCTACATCTGTCGCGCGGCTTTCGGAGCCATCGGAGCCATTAGCCTTGTATCTGTTCAAGCCAAAGCGTGAGCCAGTATTACCAAAGCTAACGTCCACCTACATCGAATCGCCTACATCAGAACCAACTCAGGCCGTAACAAACTCAATAGTGTCATGCTTAGATACATCGCTGCGCAATACAACTCTCCAGCGAGCTTCTGCAGACCTAGCTGTTGTCATTTCGGAACATGTCTCGCCTCCAGTATCGTCGATGCTGCCTTCGAACAGTGAGCCCAAACAATCCTCGAAACCACCGCTCATGAGGAAGACGTCTGGCCAGGTGGTCAAGCCGGCTCAGCGACCGTACTCGCGCAGGAAGTACCACAGCATGCCGGAGATAAGCACCCGTTCAAAGTCTGTCCACTTCAACGATGATACGAATGAGACAAGACACTTTCTGCGAGGCGACGCACCCAACGCCACCGTAGTCGATCTTTCAAGGATAGATGCATCCGAAGATACGAGTCTTAGGATGCTGTACTCTTTTGGCGCAATAGATGCCTCTGAGAATGATCCGAAGGCCGTCCAGCTGGAGCATCTGATCCTATCCCAAGACCAACAAACACTGAATGGGACCTGTACTGTGCGCAATCTCTGCTTCCACAAGCGCGTAGCGGTACACTACACACTGGACGGCTGGACGACCGTATCTGACGTCGAGGCGGAATACTACAATATGGTCAAGAACCCGCTATCCGATCGATGCGATCGCTTCGCTTTCGATATCAGGCTGCCACATTACGCAAACGCTGAGAAGAAGATTCTGCTGCTCTGCATCAGATATAATGCTGGCGGAGAAGAATTCTGGGACAACAACGACAACACCAACTACCGGGTCGATCTGAAGGAGACCATACGTCAGCCACCCCGACGCATCAGGTCAGACACTCTCGAGCCTGTTGCTCACTTAGTCAAAGCCACCCAACATGGTCGGGACTCGCTGTCTTTTGCACTGGGCGAGCTCGTTGCGAAGAGCGCTTCGACCAGTGACCTCGATGCGGCATGTAGAAATTCAGAGTCCTCGCCAAAGGCAAGGCTACTTAGCAATGGTAAAATCCATACCCGGGCGCCGGCCATCGACTCAACCAAGAACCCCTTGCTCCCCACGCGACGCGCCCCATCCAATACAACGTCCGCAGATGGCCCAGACTCTGTGCCCACGCAACGACCAACCTATATCGTAACCGATCGCGAAACGAAATCCACGCAGCGCACTACCTCACCTCCGGTGCCCATCTCGTGTCCGGTCGATCGACCAGCCATGGGCTCGGATCAGTATCGTAGACTACTGCAGCAGTTCTGCCATGTAAGTTCGGCTACAAAGGCTCACTGTCTGAAGTAAAAGCTGACTTGCGGTTCTAGTTCGTCCCTCCACCCGAGACTCGACCTGGTGGTGCGACGGAGGTAAGGTATCAAACTGCTGCTAGCAGTAGGGAGCGTTAGGAAGTGTGTTGGGTTGATGCTGTGGAAGATGGAACAAGGTCATGAGGTAGGAGTGGTAGCGAGTGGTCAGCCGCACGTAGAGTTGGTAATCATAATTACAACGATTGAACGACAAACGTGATACTTGCATAGTATCTAGAGCTCCTCTTAGGGAACGTGGGCCACCCGGTAGCACATGCGAGTCGTGCCTGTTCCTATGTTCGTCCGTATGCAATGGATAGCTTGTGAGGCCAACACCTGTTCGCCATCACCTGGCCGATCCCTGAGCAGCAACACACGATGCTGTCACCCACCTATCTTTGAAGTTGTCGTACCACGCGATCCACGTTCAGTCTTTTGTACAATGTAGTCGAGCATATAGGCAACTACTTATTGCGTGACACAATGACCTATCGCAAAGATTCTCGAAGGATCATCGATTATTGAGCGTAGGTCCGGAAGTCCGTAGCAGTCCCGTAGCTTGCGCAGGCCACTGCGAAGGGCTGAAGGACCGAAGTGATACAATATCCAGACTCTCTTCTGCCGCAGCTTGCTGCGTGGCTTGATGGATGGTGACTAAGCTTGCGCCGTGGTCAACTTCGAAAACAAGCGCACCATCTGGTTGGTCCGCTAAGGTGAAAGAGCACAAGCCTAAGGCATTCGGAAACCTCAGGCAGCAGTACCCGAATCACGTCGAGCTCGCGCAATGCGGATACACAAAAGATCCGATGAGACATTGAGGCTGCGCAGAGACGGGGAGAAGGAGACGGAAACAATCGTACCGCACGAGATCACTTCGAACTCCGCTCTTTTACAGAAGCACTCGTGCGGCTGTTAACGATACATTTTATGATTATCATAATCACGGCCCTGTCTACGAGACAACCCAGACCTCCTCGTACTCACGATCTCCAAAGCGATGCAAGCCGCTCTCAGAAGTCCCCAATAGAGATTTCGCGGTTCCCAGCATGCAACGGCTCCGACTTCGCGATCATCAAATTCAACTGCCCCTGATGCAGAATCGCCTTCACACTCCCCGTCTCGACATCATCCGGGAACGTGAAAGTCCGGTAAAGCTGTCCGGTATGCCTCTCTTTAATCCACTCCCGGATTCCCGTCTCCCCGGAGCATGAATGAGATCGTCTTAAAGACGGAATGAGATCGCTGAATCCAGGCGCAAACCCATGCGCACCCTTCCCGTTGCCATTGCCGTGCACATCATTAGCAGCACCATCGCCGGACTTCTCGACCCTCTCGATCGCATGCCCGAAGGACGTCTGCCACAGCGTCTCGTAGTCGGGTCTCGGGATGTGGGCTTCAACGACGAGGGTCCGCTTCCCGGTCCAGCGGAGGTTGATGTCGGATTTCTTGCAGAGGCCGGGAAAGTCGCCGTCTAGGAGGTAGACGGAGTCGGTCTCGCTGATGTCGAAGGACGGGGCTTGCTGGGCGTTGTGGCTGTGGAACATGTGCTGGCCGAAGGTGTCGCTGAAGTTGTGGGCGAATCGAGAGCGGGGGACTTCTGCGGCGGCAGGGAATTCTGGCATGAGAGATGCCATATTGGACTGGTGGAAGGTGCAAGCTTTTCTTGATTGTGAGTGTGGGAGAGGGTGGAACTGGTGATCAGAAGAGGCTGTAGCTTGCTGATACTTTGGTCGTTTGAGTCCTTGTGGAAGGAAGTTAGTCGTCGATGGTTGGATGGGATCGCAAGGAAGCGAGTAGATCTTCGAATGTGTGTAAGTGAACCTCTACAGTGCAGACGTCTTGTATATAACATAACGTGAGGATGATCCTAATGACTGCGAAGGCATCGAATACGGCTCTTCTCTTGGAGGTGTGGATCGATGATCGATCAGTGGTGTGAGGCTGAGCGCACATGTATGGTGCGATAGCATGTAATAACACGTGTGCGATGGTGGGGTGGCTGGCTTCCAACAAGATGACCCTACATTTCGGCACGTACCTAGGCGATTCAGGGATCATACCTTATGTAGAGCCAGAGTCGGCGTCGCGCCTCGAGTCACACCACCACGCTCGACTAGTCTGGCATGATTCTACTCGCCTACGCCCTACTCGATCCGACCACTTGCAGAGGCCGCGCCACTCGCACAGGTGGCGTGAGTCGTCGTACGGCCATCGACGACGGCCTACTAACACGTTTGCCCAGCCGGAACCCCAGGCCGCATACTTCAAAAGAAGTGTTTACGCAGTTGCAACTCCCCATCGAAAGGTAAGTAGCTACGATCTCGACTATAAGCTTCAGTCCAAACCGTCCAGCCACATCAACAACCACGCCACTCTACTCCATCAACAATTACTACTAAGCACCATAATGGCAATGATGGACATGTACGGACCCACTGTCTTCCCCGACCCGTTGATGCTATCTCTGGCCGACCATATGCACGGGAACCTCAATCAGCACAACACTTTTCTCGGAGCAATGGCTCACAGAAAGCCCAATCAAAAGAAGTATCCGAACCACCTGGACGTCGACATCAGCGACAATGAGACATACTACACTGTTGATCTCGAGGTTCCGGGCATCAAGAATCCCAACGCCGTCGCCCTGAACTGGACCAGCTGGCGATCACTGGTTGTCTCCGGCAGTACGTCTCGACCGTGGAACCCACATGGGAGCCGGAAGCATTCCCACACCTCTGAGTCCGGAACAGAGTCCGAGGGCGGTGCGAACGACCCGGAGGATATCACGAACCTCGTAGCCGACGCTACAGCTAGTGCTGCGAGCGAGGATGAGTTCGAGATGCCGCCGTGGCTCATCCTTGGGGAAAGGAGGATCGGGTCGTTTAGGAGAGAGTTCTGCTTCCCAGTTGATGTTGACATGGAGAAGCTTTCGGCTCGAAGCAGGCTTGTTGTCTATCACGGTGCCGAAGAGGATGAACAGTTACCCGAAGGGAAGCGGCAAGCTCAAGATTGTGTCTGCGGATTGGGAGGCGGGGGAAGCGTAGACCAATGCTAAGTTCTGCGAATGAACTGGCGCCGTCGCCACATTTTGCTTGCGCCTCTCCAATCTTCTTACTGGAATGATACATTGAGCTCCAAACATGACTCTTGCACCATTGTTCCGGTCTGCACGCACGTGTAGTCAAGTCTGACAGGTCTTAGAACCCGTGAATCCTTCTTTGGTGCCAACGACTTTGTGTCATGATTTGGCGCGAGGTAACTAGCCAGCTACTCGATCGCTCGAGATCTCAGTAAGGTACAACTCGTCGCCTGAGTAGCAGAAGTTGCCTTGGAAATGATGAATATAAGCATCTCAAGATCGGGCCTCCAGTCACACCACATTTTTGAGCCCCTAGTCACGTCCGGCCGCAATATCACGCCGTTGATGGCATGTTGGCAGCACTTCCAGAGCATCAGTGGCGTGCTTCACTGCGTCGCCTCGAGCACGCAGACAGCCAAGGTCGCCCTGTTCCATACATATACCATGAACGACGCCGTTCGGCCTCCAACTGCAGTTACACAGCACGCAACAAATCACATAACACAATACGACCAGCCTCTACCCACCAGAACCAGCACTCATGTCCATTCCTGAATATGTGCGCCGCCGCAACAGCACCATGTTCGTTGAGATCCCACCATTCGGTCACGAAGACACGGAGCCTTGCTCAAGAGCAGGACACTCGTGGCACCCACCCCTTACGCCGCCGCGCGAAATGATCTACCACGAGCAGCTGTGCACGAGTTACGCTCCTGCAACACCCTCGCAAGACATGGCAGGAGCAGGACCCACTGCGGAAAGATTGAGTGAGGTCGCTCCGGCGCTGTTCTCGTCTCCCACGCTCAGCTCTCACTTTGTCAAACACTTTGACGACCTTCCCGACATTGCCCAAATGTCCCTCGGGAGGACGGGCAGACAACAGTCGCAAGGAACGAAGGTGTCTATGTCCGAGGGTTGGTACCCAATCATGGCCAGCTGAGCATCAAGAGAGCTGACGTGCCGAACAGAAGACCCTCCAGAAGACTACTTTCCCACCTTTTTCCCGCCAACGCCGGAACTCATGCGTGACGACAAGCATGATAGTCTGACACCGTCCACTGAGTCTGCAAGTCCTGTGTATTCCGGGAGAGGACCTTCGCTTAGCGATGCTGTATTGCACTGTCCTGGATGTGGCGCTGTACTCGGCTGGGTGTTCGTCGATCACGTCGTGGACGAGACACACGACCTCGAGAGGCGTTCGAAACGTTGTGCATGTGATGAACTACACAAGGTTGTTGAGCAGCAGGCTCACCACGGATTTCGAGGAGCAGAAATGCAATTCGTGTCGGAAGTAGAGATATGGTGTCTCTTGCAAAGCTCATCTCAGACTCGCGTACCGATCGAACCCTTCTCGGCGACCGTGGAGCGTGGAGCGTGGAGCGGAGAGAACACCGTGGTCAGACCACGCCAAATGGAGTTAGGGTTTATTGCTATTCAGGTCCGACGCGACGATCTCGTGGGCCTGCTCCACAACACCGCACCGCACCTTACCTCACCTCACCTTACCTCGGAGTCTGCTTCCAATGCTCTCATACACCTGCTCTGTCTCGATGGAAGAACAGCGTGCGCCCTCGTGTCCTGTCTTCAATCGAAGCTACTCGCGACAACTGGCAGCCGAAAACTGCCCTGACGCGGCTTCTGCCTGAGTGGTGATGCCCTGCTGTCGCGCTGGAGGCCAAGGCTGCCATATCTCAAGGTGTACCGGCCAAGTGGGCGTGGGCCCCGTCTCCGCATAGATGGATGCCCTCGTCTCCCACGCAGTGTGATCTTCGAAGGCCTATATTATCCTGCTGGCCCGCTCGGGCTCCCACCTCCGAACCACAATCCAAGACAACCGCATCGTTGACTTTGCCGCACTAGCGGAGCTCAAATCGCACGCCAACGACTCTCGCAAAGATGCTCGTCGACACTCCAGCAATGACTCGTCGCCAGGAGGGGAACTCTCTAGACGATGTCTATGCACCAACAAGCTATGGGTCTTGGGATAGTACGTGGTGCGATTCCCCATTGAGCATGCCGAGTCATCACTGACGCTGATCGCATAGGCATGGCCTGGCCTGTGGTACCTGCTACTGACAGTCGAGTGGCAAGAGATGCCATTGGAGCCACCCACAACAAGAAAATGACCACGGAGGTTGCAGAGCCTTTCCAACGGAGCGAGCAGTATCCGAGCGCAACATTCTCACCGGGACGGGAAATGGGTCCAAATAATTCCGCCGTCCGGCCGTCGTGCACCTCCTGCTCTGTGGTCGCGAAAGCTCCATCCATCGCTCAGTCTGCGACCCAGTCACCAAACGCGGCGCAATTCCAGGCATATCCATGTCCTTCAACTTTCACGTATTCAACTCAAGCCCAAGTCAGTCCGCCAAGACGATCGGTATCACTTAATGATTTCGAGCCAATGTCAGATCCAGAGGATGAGCTGCAGAAATCCGAGGCGCAATACCATCTCGCCAAAGACAAAGCGGCGGCGGCGGCATTAAAACATCAAACAGCCTCACAAAGACAGAACGCCGGCACGCCACGATCCCTTCGGTCCCTCCGGGTCCCACACAACGTCATCGAACGTCGCTATCGCCACAACCTCAAGTCCAAGCTTGATGTTCTGAGTGCGAAGCTGCCGAATCTAGACAACTTCTGCGATAGCAAACTCGACCTCGAGGACTCCAACCGGTCTTTGAAGGCCCCTTCCAAGGCTGCGGTCATTGCCGCGGCTGTGACGTATATCGAGGAGCTCGAGAACAAGGCCGCGGCTAGGGACGAATTCACCGTGCGAAGGACCGAGTTTATTTCGTCTTTGCAGCTCCAGGTACGTACCGATGCGTTCAATGATTCTCTGAGGCTGCGTCAGGCCTTGTGGCAGCGTGCAGCGCTCTGGAACTATACGAGCGAGACCGTAGCTCCGAAGTACGCTGAAACTCTTGCTCTTCAGATACAAGACCTCCAAAAGCTCGTTCAATGCGAGGATTGCTCCATCACGCAATATGTTCAGTCGCTGCAAATGCTGTCTCCCTACCAAGAAGTGGTGCAGGATATTCAAAGCCTCTGACAAATGGCCGCCTCGGATGAGGATATCGTGCTAGCTCCATACTCTCTTGTAGCAAAGCATCTCCTCGCTCGTAGCAAACCATTCAGCCTTCCTCAAATGCAAAAATTCGCACCACCGCGGTAGAGCCCGACACACCGGTATTGAGGTTCGTCGGTCGGAGCCCGAGATTCGGGCCAAATGTTAGCTTCTTCTCGTTACGAGCCAATCAGGAAGCAACGCCCACTGCTTACAGCGGCGCTCGGAATCCGAGGTGCGGGTTACAAGCAGAACAAGAACAACAGTCTCTGGTAAGCTCCCTGATATCATACAACATGCGCTGCTCGGACACCGAGAGAATGAGCAGCCGCTAGCTTCCGCGTTTAGGAAGCCAGCCATACATCACACCATCAAGCACACCATAGTCTCATCACAGTGGCCGGGACCCGAGCTCCATTTTGGGAGATGCTCAAGGTGCCAGCGATACACTGTTGGTTGTTCGGAGACCGAAATCGTGAACGAACTCTAGCCTCCTTTTGTCACGACCCGAACTACCAACGAACAGCGACAGCTAGGTGATGGTGTTCGGGGCCCGGACGCAGTTTGGGAGTGTTTTGGACAGCTACGAAATATGGCTGTTCGGGCATCGAAAGGACAGGCGAGGCACCCATTCGCCTCCTCTGCTCTCATGACCGAACGATGAAATAACACTGCGGTAATGATTGCGAAACATGAGTGCTTCGGCGCTCGGATGCCGAGCTGCGGTACGCGACGTGCAGACTGCAGAAGGTGTGCCATGAGGGCACCGCCCGTTAAGATGAGCAGCCAGTAGCCTCCGCTTTTGACAAGCCAATGGTCAGACAGCATTGCCACCTCTTCGTAACGGCGCTCGGAATCCGAGTTGCAGCACACATATGGACAGCTGATGTAAGTGTCTGGAGTACGAAGCACCGCCCGTTATTTTGCTCGGTGACCGAAAAATTGGGCAGCCATTAGCCTCCGTTTTGGATGAGCCAAATATCACACACCACAGACAGCCTTGAAGTGGTGTTCGGACCCCGAGCTGCGGTGTGGCGGGCGAAGGCCGCAGATGTAGCTGGAGGAGATCGTATGGGGCACCGCCCGTCAGAAAGCTCGGTGCCCGAAAATTGAGCAGCCATTAGCTTCCGCCTTGAACGGGCCACTGCCCATGCAGCATTGCCTGCTCTGATAGCGGTGCTCGGATCTCGAACTACGGTACGCATATCAAAACAGCAGACGCAGACGGGATGGGCACCGCCCGTTACACTGCTCGGTGGCCGAAATTCTGAACAGTCA
This sequence comes from Neocatenulostroma microsporum, assembly GCA_022814695.1. NCBI lineage: Eukaryota > Fungi > Ascomycota > Dothideomycetes > Mycosphaerellales > Teratosphaeriaceae > Neocatenulostroma > Neocatenulostroma microsporum. The sequence continues at coordinate 78,766 of JAKLLW010000010.1, forward strand.
TTAGCCTCCGTCTTTGACGGGCCAGTGACGGGGCAGTCTTGCCAGGCCTTGCCGCGGTGCTCGGAGCCCGAGCTGCGATTCGCAAGAGATATGAACATCAGAGAGGCACCATAGCATCCTGCTGCAAGGGTAGCGCTGTTCGGAGACCGAAGAATTAAGCACCCGTTGGTGTCGGCTCTTTGACAAGCCAATGGTCAGGGCCCATTGCCAGCTCCGTTCTTGTAGCGGTGGTCGGATTCCGAGTTGCGGTGCGCACGTCGAGACAGCAGATGCGAGGGAAGTGGCACCGCCCGTTACGGTGCTCGGTGACCGAAATCGAACAGCCATTAGCTTCCGCCATTGACCAGTCAATGAACAGGCAACATTGCACACTCTCAAAGCGGTGCTCGGATTCCGAACTACGACATACGCAATGCAACAGCAGCTGTGCATGGAAGATGTACCTTCTCATGCGTCACCATCCGTTACGCTGTCCGGTGACTGAAAACGATCAGCCATCAGCCTCCGCCGTCGACGAATCAATGGTCAGACACTGTTACCAGCCTCGTAGCGGTGCTTGGACTCCGAGCTGCGGCACTGCTATGAGGCTACGTCGCTCGGGGCTCAGTAAGATGGGCGGCCAGTAGTCTCCGACTTTCATGAACCAGCGATCAAGCAGAGTGGCCTACTCGACCGCATCTTAGAAATGCTTCGGTGCCTGGAAGCCGAGCTGCGAGACGCACATTGAAACAGCTGTTGTAGGTCTATCATGCATAAGGCACCGCCCGGTACGCTGCTCGGTGGCCGAAAGATTGCACAGCCAATAGCATCCGCCAGTGGCGAACGAATGACCTAGCACCTTTGCCAGCTCGGTCTTGAAACTTTGTAGCGGTGCTCGGATTCCGCGCAGCGCTTCGCAATGGGATCATGAGGGGCACTACAGCTAGGAAAAAATCGCTGTTCGGGAGCCGAGAAACTGAGCACCCGTTGGTGTCTGTCTCACACCAAGCCAACAGTGCCAGTATGTCAAAGGATACAGACGCCTGTCATCGTGCTGGGGCACCGAGCACTTGGCATATCATTCGTCTCAGGTCTTCACGAGCCGACCACTGAGCAGTAGCATAACAGGATGTTCGCTCTGTTGCACCTACGGGCGTGACAATTCTATCAGCATCGGAGAAGACTATGGCAGCACCACAGCAGGACCGAATTCGCTTCCTGGTGCTATCCGACGCCGCTGTGACGAGAATACGATTCCGATGAGTGTCAGATCGCCGGATGTCGTCGCGATGAACTTCTAATCATACTGGCGCAATACTTCCGCTCTTGGCTTCCGCAGTCTCCGTCGCATAACAGTTACGAGCGATGAGCCTCATCTCAGATCAGCAACCCCACAGAATGTTCTCCCGCGACTCCGCGAAGCTTCCCTCCCAGAGAGCTCCGAGCTGCCGGAACGGATCTGCAACCTTGCAGCCGGCATGGCCGGGAGCTTTGAAGATGCCGTGTCCGCGAGGTGCAGATCTCTGGTCACACGGCGATGCAGAGCTAGAAAGAATCACTACCTAGGTACATGCGCTGTGTCGCATGATGCTGCAAGAACAGCTCAAATGCAGAAGTCAATAGTCTGTTTCTGGTTTGCTTGGTATAGCTGGGTATAGCTGGGCAATCATCGATCTTCCTCCAACATTACGAACTCCGCGGGCTTCACAACGTGGCTAACGTCGTACAAAACTCTTGTCTGAAGCCTCGTGAGCCCGATTGGGCGAACGCCAACGTTCATAGGTGAGAAAAGTTAAGGCGCAGATGTCTCGGTACTGAAGTGGCCAAGAGTTTTCCACGTTGCTTATGCAGCATGACGATCATCCGGCTTGCCGGGAGCTTGGAGTGCCTTGTTGGATTCTTTCGTGCAGCTGATGTGATACAAGCTATGCAGGCACTTCCGATGGCATGCGGGCAGAGTCGTATGATGGCGAATATGGGGGGAGTGTTATATGTAGGTAGGTGGGAGCTTTCTTACCCTTTCGCTTGCTTTTGCGGAAACGACTTTGAAACGACTCGGAAACGACTCAACAACGACTCACAACATAATACCGCTTCGACCTTCAGCGACAAACTGCAATAGCTTCCTTGAGAAGACGAGTACACGGCTACCAGTTCACCGACAAACATGATCGAAGTCGTCCCCATCATGGTGTTGGCTTATGCCGCACTGTACGTTTTGACCTGATCAAATTGCCCGACTGGACAACACACTCGTTTCATAATATGGAGGAGAGATAACACCACGTTGGCCTCCCACAGCGACAACGACAACTAGTGAGCGAACGGGCTCCACCCACCTTCGACCATTTCCACAGCCCTCCGGGTAGCCTCGTCAAGATCGTCCTTCGGCAGACCAAGCACCTCATTCGCCGTCCCTTTCGTCGACTCAAAGTTGCCATCGCCTTTCTGGTCCATGACCCTCGAGTACATCGCCTTCGCAAACCCACGGATGTCGCCCTTCTGGAACTCGGCATTGCCATCTTCCACTCGCTTGTCCGTCGGCTTATACTTGATCGTCCAGTCCTCGTCCTTGGTACCTAGGACACGGTTCAGGGAGTCCAGCATATCCCTCTGGCTGATCAGAAAACTTGAGATATACGACGGCTTGTTCTTCCAATCCGCCACACACGGACTAGCACCGCTCTCCGGCAGACTTAGCAAAGCAGCTAAAGCACGACCGCACTGCTGCCAGGTACTGCTGTTGATCTTCGTCTTCCCATCATCGAAGAACGTCACCTTCCTCTCTTTGATGTCGAAGCCGAACCATTGCTCTCCAAGCGCCAGGGACCACTCATACCAGAAGCCGCAGCAAATCGCCACCCAAGCCGAAATTCCCAAGGATTCGATTCCCTGACAGTAACCCAGCCCGGCTCTGGCACCGCCAGCACCCCCGCGCTGGAGACTTTCGTTGAAGACGTCAAAACCGTAAATGTTGGGCATGACATAGGGCACACCTGCTTTAGCTGCCGCGGTGGAGAGTTTGCTGTGGGTGTCTGGTGCTGCTCTGACGGGAAGGGTGACGATGAGGAAGTCTTGACCCTTCAGGGCGGAGACAACGGAGGACTCCTCGTCGTAGTTGATGGTGGCTTTGTTGATGCCGGGTGGGAGGGTGGCGGTGCTGTCGGAGCGGGTAACGGCTGTGATGGTGTGCTTGCCGGTTGCGAGGAGGGCGTCGGCGAAGTATTTGCCTACGCGGCCGGTCGCCTGGGTGAGGTGTCAGCATGGGTGTACAGGAAGAGCGAATGAGGTTATGACGTACGCCCACGATGGCTATATTCTTGAGAGGGGCTGAGGCCATGTTGAAGGTGGATGTCTTGGTCTGGGAGCTGAATGTTCTGAGCGTGTCGTATTTGCAATGAGAATGTCAAAGCTATTGTATGCAGTCTCAAATGGTAGCGGCGACCCCAAGACAAGGCACAGTACCTTACATATAAGCAATGCTGGCTGTCACTTTCATTTGGTCTATCAATCGGGTTTAAAATGTGTTGTCGGCCTTACCAGAAGGTCGTGACGGACTTAAACCTAGGCAGTCTACCTTCATGTAGGGCAGCTACTGCGCTAAGACCTACAACCAGCATCCTGTGGTGTATGTGCATCTCTCAGAGCCTTTGGGTCATGCAGTAGCGCTTGGCATGGCCTTCGTGCTAACTCCGTTTCGTATCCCTGGACTTGGCCGGAGACCGCTTCGGCTTCTGCGGTCGATCATGAGACAGTCACTGTGTTGGACACCACTTGCACACTCTTGTATGAATTGTATAATGCTCACTGCGTTTCACTCTCATGTTACCCTGCTACCCATGCTGGCTAAGTGTCGACATCCGGGTATACTCCAACGCCTTCCCGGTGGTTGCACATCTCCAATCATACCTCATCGCTCACCATCAGATCCATTCCAGTACCAGTAACGCCAGCAACACTCATGGGTCTATCACTTCATGCCGCGGCGACGCCCAAGATATCTTCCGGACTGCAATTCGGATGCACGACATACATGATTTTCTCGTCCTGCCTTGGTGCGTCTTCGTCCTCGTCGACAAGGCCTTCGCCTCTGATTTGCAGAAGTACTTGTGTCTGTCCAGTTGTTAGCAATTGTACTATTAAGCACGGAGAACAAACAATGAGTACTCACCTTAGCCATTCGATGCAAAACCTTCTTCGCCAGACTCCGCTTAATCTCCATATCCTCCTGACTCGTCAGATCTTTCTCGATCTGTTCGAGATACCAAACCAGCAGGTCATCCTCCTCCACACCATCTTCCGCGACTTCTTGATCCTCATTGACACGAGTCAGCAGCAACTTCTGTATCTCTCCATACTCCTCAGCCGTGATCTTCGTCCTCTCCCTCCGCGGAGCAGGCGTCTGTGACGCTCTGGCTGAGCCGGCATCACCATCTGCATCTGCATCTTCAGCCATGGGTGAGTCGCCATCTTGATCGGCCTCAGCGCCTGCCATAGCGGCATCGCCGTCTTCATCTTCGAATTCGACATCGTCTTTTTCGACGGAGATGATACTTTGCTTCAAGAGTTTGAAAGCTTCTTCCACGAAGGCTGGTGTGACTTGGTCGACGCATGTAGCCTTCGCAATGGCTTCGGACAATCGAATCAAAGATTCCAGCTGCCTGACGGTGATTCGGTAGGAGTTCCTGCCAACACCGCCTTGTGAGTCATCCATTCTGAGCTCTTTGTACCTCTCTACCAGTGCCACTTTGGCTTCTTCGGTGAAGACAGGTTGGAAGAGCCGAGCGAAACGGATGTATCGTTGCAGCTGCTCGGTACTGAACTCAGGCTCAATAGCTTCGTCCTTGAGCTGGTGGATACCGACGATGTGGCGAGCAAGGTGCTCGTCAATCTGCTCATTGCACTCGTCGAGGACAACGAAGAAGAGATCGAAACGCGACATGATTGGCGCTGACATGTTGATGTTGGCGCGGAGCGTAGTCTTTCGGTTATACCGTCCCCCAACAGGGTTGGCTGCTGCAAGGATGGAAGTACGTGCATTGAGCGTGGCTTGGATACCAGCCTTGGCGATGGAGATAGTCTGCTGCTCCATAGCTTCGTGGATAGCGACTTGGTCCGCGATATCCATCTTGTCAAACTCGTCGATGGCGCAGATACCGTTGTCTGCCAACATAAGCGCTCCGGCTTCGATTGTGAACTCGCCCGTCTCCTCGTCCTTCACCACCGCTGCAGTCAGACCAGCTGCAGACGAGGCTTTGCCAGATGTGTAGACAGCTCGCGGCAGGAAGGAGCAGATATACTTCAGAAATTGAGACTTGCTAGTACTCGGGTCACCAACAATGCAGACGTTGAGATCGCCACGCAGAGCCATGCCTTCAGGCGTCACTTTGCTGACGCCACCCATCATTTGCAGAAGTAGACCCTTCTTGACGACTGTGTGGCCATACACCATTGGGGCGAGAGAGTCGACAAGGCGCATGAAGATGTTCGGAGTCTGCACCATGCGTCGCAGGTCCTCGATCTCGGCTTGTGTGAGTGTGTCGAGGTAGTCTTGCTGTGCTTGGTCGCCAGTCGTCTCATTGAGATCAACCATCTGGCCCAGAGAGCTGAGGATGTTGCCAGCTTGACCCTTGAGGTGCTGGTTCGCGCTTTGGCCTTGAGTCGAGGTATCAGGAGTGACCATGTTCGCCAGGAACGCCATACGATACGTCAGGTCGCGAACACCAAGAGCCCTTAGTCCACTCACGCCGCTACCGCCAACATCACCACCTCGGGGTGCTTGCGAGTCCCTGATCGCTTGCGGCCTCGTACCGGGCACTCTGAACTGACTGACATCTGGCACAACGATGAGCGTGCCTGTGAAGATACACTTCTCACCCGCCTTCGCGCGGTCGACCATTTCGCCTCGAAGAATGACTTCCATAGTCCGCGGCATGCTTCCTGTCGGAATCTCAGAGCTGTTCTCCTGAATCTTGACCTTCTGCCAATCGATGAATGTGCTCTGGCGGATATCCAATCGCCATCCTTGACGGTTACCGCAAGTCATGTTCGGACATTGGGTGGGCTCGGAGTATTTGAAGATCTGCTCGACATCTGGGACCACGGTGTTGCACACCTCGCAGACGAAGGTCGCAAGATGCAGCTCAGGTCGTACTTCAGAGGTTCTGGTTACTGTACCGGAGATGGATGCTAGCTTGCCGATTTGCTCTGTTCGCAATTGACGCACTCTGGATACCAGTGGTAGGTTGTAGAAGGCGAGTGCGAAGATCTTGTCTGTCTGTTGGTTTGGTGTCTTGTCATTGAGACTCTCGTCCTCGCTCAGACTGTTGCCAGCGAGCGATGTGTCTGTTCTTGCAGTCGTAGAGCCCGGCTGTCTGTGCTCCCTGTAGTACTGCGGCTCGTACTTCGCAATGAGATTGTTCAGTGCTCTAAGCATGTAAGGCAAGAAGCGATAGAAGTCGCCTTGGATCGCATTTGCCAGAACGCCTCGCTCATGGTCCATAAGGTGTGTAAAGTCGAGGTACAGTGTTGACAGCTTAAATTGGCATAAGCCATGGATCTGCGCGACGTAGTACTTGTTAGTCGTCACTGCACTTGAAGCTGGTGCTGCTGATGGCGTTGGGTCTTCGGTGAAGCTACACAATGTCAGTTCATGCCACCTCGTACATCTAGCTGTATCGCATACTTCTCCAGGAACCTCTCAAACTGTATGCCCAGTGTCTCCGCTGTCGTGTCCACCACCCGGGGTATGTCTCGTTGACTCTGCTGCTGCCGTCTGATGCCCCTCAATCCTACCACCTCATCGTCTGGGAAGCCGTCCATACTCTGCATGCCGGGCGTGCTCGCTGTCGGTGGTCCACGCGGTCTTGAGGACGAGCGAGCCTGCCGTCTTCCTCCTGTTGACGGCGCATCGCTGCGTGGGCCTCGGGGAGTGCTGTCCGTCTGCATTGCTCCTGCAGCTGGAGAAGACATTTTGGATGAATCCTTGCGGTCCGTAAGGTTTCGAAGTGGGAGGACAGTCGGCGAGGCGTGCCTGAAGGCAGCGAGATACTGCCCCTCGAGGAAATGTTCAAACCAAACACGAGCGCGTCGCGTCAGAAAAGACACGCTAGTAAAGTGCATGCATACCACCAATCAGCAGCAAGACATGGACCCTGCCTTTCACCTGCATGACCACGGCGAGATTCCGCTCTTTGTTCCTGAAAGCCATCGAACCATTTTCACAAAACCAACCTCTGCGACTCGAAGCGCACGACGACCTCTAACGAATCTCACGACAGTACACGATATAGCCAAAATGTCCGCGACCCAGACAGCCACCATAGCGCCGGCCCAGCATGCCTCCGCCGACCAGATCCTCCGCCTCTTCCCAGAGATAAACACCTCCCTAGCAACCCAAGCGCAAAGTCACTCGTTGGACGGCCAGAATGACGATGACCTCGCAGGCTACGATGAAGAGCAGATCCGGCTCATGGACGAAGTCTGTATCGTCTTGGACTCCGACGACAAGCCCATAGGCAGTGCATCGAAGAAGATCTGCCATCTCATGGAGAACATCGACAAGGGCCTCCTACACCGCGCATTCTCTTGCTTCCTTTTCGACAGCCAGAACAGATTGCTATTGCAGCAACGAGCGAGCGAGAAGATCACATTTCCGGACATGTGGACCAACACATGCTGTTCGCATCCGCTCGGTGTGCCCGGAGAGACAGGGAGCACGCTTGAAGCGAGTGTAGCTGGCGCAAAAAGAGCGGCGCAGAGGAAGCTTGGTCATGAGCTAGGAATTAAGGCCGAGCAGGTACCGACAGAGAAGATGGACTTCCTGACCAGAATACATTACAAAGCTCCCAGTGATGGCAAGTGGGGAGAGCACGAGATCGACTACATACTTTTCATCAAGGCGGACGTGGACCTGGACATCAACCCGAACGAGGTGCAAGACACGAAATACGTGTCCGAGGGAGAATTGAAAGAGATGTTCAAAGACGACAAGCTCAAGTTCACGCCCTGGTTCAAACTCATATGTCAGACCATGATGTTTGAGTGGTGGGAGCACCTGGACAGTGGACTGCAGAAGTATATGAACGAGCAGGAGATCAGGCGAATGTAGGGAGCATATGGCCGTGCGGGTGGGACTGGGTGCATTTAGCGGCATTGAGAGGCGTCGGGCGGGTTTATACCCTGGATTTGTGATACCAATGAGCGGAAGGGGTGCGGCACGTTGAATGAGATAGTCAGTACTTAAGCAACAAAGCTGATTGATCGCGTATTCCTGAGCAGATGATCGCGCCTCCCGTTCCGTCTCGTGGGAGCGTGGCCTGGAGGTGCCGCAAACGGATACTAACGCGCAACAGTGGTACAAGCCTCTTTTACCAAATAGCAATCAGTTCCTAATGCTGTATACGTACGACACTCTGCGTCGTCTTCGCCGATAAGTGGAGGTGGGCCGCGGTAGAAGACCGAAACGGCTCTCGCACTGGCCAAAACTCGCGTCCACAGCGTCTCTCTTCGCCTCTCCGGCGCGGCTCCTCTTCCTGTGGAAGACGACCTTCTACGACGTCGAGGCACATTCGACCTATATCGTTGTTACGCTCGATATGAGACGTCGCATTCTAATGCGAGGCAAGGCTCGATGAGATAAGTCATGGCCGACGCGAGCGAACTCGCTTTTGCAATGCTGCTGGGCTGCGAGAGGTCAACGGAAGTCTACACAGGGCCTGGAAGGAAGGCAGTATCGAGAGAGAGAGACAGCAGGGTGAGTGAAATAATTCTTAGCCGATTTGAGCTCTCCGATGTCGCAGCAGCTCGAGGGGCCATTGGAATTGTCTACTAGACTCGGATGACCTAAAGCTTAGGATGGGATGCAGTCCAGCTTTCTCAGCGGTAATCGTTACAAGCTCTTGTACAAGGTATTCCTTTCGCCGCCGTTATCACCTTGTCGAGAAAGGGGGGTTCAGGATGCCGGATCATCTATCCTTTCTTCATCCGCGCCTGTAGCTACATCGGTCAAGATTGATATGCGATCACTGTTAAGTAGGCGATACAGTAGCCCAACTACTTGACGTGATACTGGGGAGCACGACCTGGCCTCTGTTATTTCATTGGCCCTTGCCGGTAGTCGCGCCTTCCATCCTCGTCAGGCTGAAGCGGAGCCTGAAACTTTATTTTGCACCTCACTCCATCTGCTCAACCACTCAAACTGACTTTTCATACATCACCGCACATTACTAGATATCCATGGATCATCACGATGGTGCCGCAACCAGAGACGATCGCGCAGCAACGATACAGGACTCTCACCAGCCAGAACGCCAGTAGCAGTCTCTTCGTGCCAGAGCCGGCAGTCAAGAAGCGGAAAGCAGCTATCGTCACATATGGCCGAAGCAACAGGCCTCTCTCACTGACCGGCAATCAATTTGTCAGGCAGGACACGTACGATCTTCCCTTCGACGACGACGAAGACGAGGAGCAAGGCTCTACCAACGCGTTGCTACAAGCCGCTGCCGGAGATGAGGCTGACTCCGAGTCATCACCACTGTCTGTACGTGACTAATGGGTGAACGACCCGGATGGTGTCACAGACACCCGAAGTCCGTGAAGCTTTTGAGACACCCGCTGACCCTTACACCCATCGCTTCTAGGATGCTGGGTCAAGTCCGCCACCTCCACCGCAGAAGAAGAGGCGCATCGAGCGCAACACCACGAAGTTCGACGTACTCGAAGCTGCCTCTGCAAGCGCGTCGCGATCTGCGGCGGCGAGTAGCGCTCCAAACAAAAAAGGGACGGCCAAGCCTGTCCGCACGCCGAAGCCCAAGCCCGTGTTTCCCAAGGAGCCAAAGAAGCCCATCGCTGGTACTGGCAAGGCAAAAGCACCGCACCGCAGGTCAGATGCAAGCAGTCGACAGTCGAAGCAGACGAAGCCTAGTGCACCACCGCGCCGGTTGCCAGTCGGCGGCGAGCTGTTCTGCGTGACATCTCTACCCGACTATGGCAGTGCCATCGAGCCGTCCAGCAATGCGCCTGGCATCACGACCCAAGATCCTATCATCGGCTCATCCAGTCAACTGGAAGGCCGTGGCATCTCACCAATATCCTCTGACGACGAGCACAGGCGGCCAGCTCCTCTCAGTGTTCTCAGGAACCGACTGAAGACGCCCAGATTCAAACACAAGTCACGGGCGGCACTCAAACAGAAGCAGAATGAGCGATCGACGTACTACAGTGCTAGACCTTCAAGCCAGAAGGTCGGTGACGGTTTCGATGCCTCCGAGCTTGAGATCACGTACCGCATCAAAGTCGCAAGTACGTCCAAGAAGCGAAGGCAACCAGCAACATACGTGATCGGTCCGTTGCAGCTAATCGCGGGGCCATTGCCGGATGTCGCATTTGAGTGCTCGACGGACGAGCTGCAGATGGAGCCAAGCGGCGGACCGCACCATATCTCTTCACAGAGGCATCAGGACGAGCAGATTTACGAACTGCCGCAGTCACCAAAGCGGAAGCCACGGCGGGTGGTGAGCTTCAGCGACCGTGAAGAGCTCATCATGGCTCAGCTGTCTTCCATCTCTGCGCCGGCAAGACCTCAAAGTGATTCCGATGAGGAAGATGCGGACGTCGAGGAGGAAGAGGACGATGATGATGACGAAGATGATGAGGACGATGACGGTCCCGTGCAGCCGCATGAACAGCAAACGGTAGACGATGAGCTGCTCCTCGGCGATGACGAGCTTGCAGCGCAAGTGTCGCCAACCAAGAGCTCATCCAAGTCCGGCGGCCGGCGGAGCGAGAGCGTGCGCAAGTCTGTTGCTCCGGTTGAGGACGTACAAGACGACGACGATGAAGCAGCTGCGGTAACGCAGACTTTTCGCAACAATCCTCCACCTGGCCGTCAGCCTAGTAGTCGGCAAGGCAAACGTCGGCTGATGGAAGTTCACGAACGCATCGAGGACGACCCGGAGCCGACGATACAAGTGGCACGAAGCGATGCCAATGTGCGGGACAAAACCGCTGATGAGAGGATTCTGGACGTTCGCACACCCGCGGCAGGCCCGTCCAGACAACGCAGACCACGCTCAATCCTCAAGAGCAGCACCCAAGTGGTCCCGGAAAGCACTTACCGCCCGCACGATACCGAGGGCAATACGAGACGCAACAGCATGGTCGAGCCGGAAGATAGTCGCTACTTCGCTACTGCATCCGAGCTGCTTCACGTGCCGGATCCGGCGAAGCATCGCATCGTTCGACGCAAGTCAAGCTACTTCGACCATGTGCAGGTTCCTGACAGCGAGTATGTCGTTCGCGAGACCTCGCCGGCGATGCCAGACTACACGAATGCGACGCAGCTCCACGTCTTGCGGACGAGCTCTGAAAGTGTGTATACCTCGCAGAGTCTGCCGACTGCGCCGAAGGATTTAGGAGCGTTGACGCGGACGGTGAGCAGGGAGCACGGGACGCTGAGCCAGTCAGTGAGGAGGCGGCCAAGTCTTCCGTTCAACTCGCCAATGAAGAAGGGATGAGGGAGTTACCAATCTGTGGGATGTCGTTGCTATGGATGGTGGGAGGGTGGTTATCTAGTGGCTATGTCTCGCTATCTTTTGGTCTTCGTACGGGTGTCGCTTTACAAGCTTACGTGCAAGACAATCCTGGATGATTTACCATCCTCTAGTTCGAAGCGGAGAGCTTGTCTCGACAGCCTTCGTCTATCACGGCTCATCAGTATTGGTCTCGACGCCGAAATTCTTGCTGGATCCTTGTTGGTCCTCGTGAGCCATTTACGATTGAGGCGCTTAAAGAGACCCATAAGGTTCCGTAACCCAAGCAACATCAGATAGTACCAGGCCCTATACGGCGACTTTGCAGCTCTACCGGTGAAGTGAGCCCAGATCCCGCCGTTTTCTCGTCACACACTCTACGCCGTACGCAAACCGCAAAGAAGCATAAGATTGGACGCTTTCGAGGAGAGCCTGGTACTCCTGCTTCTCGCGCTCACTGCCCACTGGTCCTGGGAGCTGGATCCGATCCATCAATTTCCGGAGGTCGACTTTATGCACATGATGACTGGGACTTTGATCTACAATGAACCTTCCAGTGTCGCTCAGTGACTGCATTGTTCGTCTGCGCTCGGAGAGGCGCTCATGGTGTTCCACTCCTTGGGCCAGCCAGCGGAGTTGCTTTCTGGGAGGAGAGGGCCTGGCGATGAAGACTGGTGGATCTGACCACGAAGACGCATTCGGCGTTCCCGAACTAGTCGCAGTTGTTATGCTGACTCAATAGCTGGAGGTGTGGGGAGAACTCGAGACGAGGGTTCGGGAGTGGAGTCTGTTCTTCCGTCCAGTCATGTCTCTCGGATTGGAGAGTAGAGAAAGACTTGTAGTAAGCTTGTAAGCTTGTCGACACTCATGCCACTCTCTTTTGAGGTCTGGTAGGAGTTAGATCGTCCATGAACGCGCCACTCGTTCCTCTGTCGCCTCTGTCATGAACGACTGGTGGCATTGCAGAGCGCTTCGTGTCTCCGGTAGCGTGACACTCATTCGTCGGATCGCATCAGCTCCTTGTGGACGTGTCGACGTCAAAGCGGTCTTTAATGGGCCATCCACTAGCCTGGCTTAAGCCACCAGTACCAGCGATTCTGCTCGAGACGTCTCGCAGCAAGCGCCAGTACCACGTCTCCCCCAGCCCGAGCTTGCCAGCATACCAGGCTACCTGCGCCATGCGGCGAGATCTAGGAACGCGTTGGTGAGCGTACTCTCGCAGAGCCAATTCCAGTGCCTGGCTTCTCTGTTCCACTCGACTCGTCCGGTCGCCATATCTGAGGAGGCAGGCAGCAAGCACTGTAGCATGTTCGATAGCGAAACCCGTTCCTTGACCACTACTGGGGAGGAGTGTGCGGCTTGCGTCACCGATTAACACGACGTTGCCGTGCTGTATCTCGTTTTCGGCCCAGACACGTTGGCGTATGGGAGTGTGGATGATACGGTCCGAAGCTTTGATGAGACTGCCGAATGAGCCAGCTGCCGGATGGTGTACCTGGAGGTGTTTCTATAATATTCTGGCGGTGTGGGATGATGTGTAGGCGCCCGTTGTGATCTTCGTCTGCCATTGCGCTTGTGGTAGGCTGCCTTTGTTATCTGGGTGTTGCTGTAGAGCGAAGGGTTCTGAGAGACGAGTTGCTTGCTCCGGGATCTGCAGGTCCCATCTTACCTTGCCTCCTGGTAGAGGTGATGTAGACAGGTTGCCTTTGTCCAGCCAGAGACCGTGTGTCTGCTTACTTTGGTAACTTCCAGAGTGAAGATCAGAGGAGATCCCGTAGATGCCACTCGCCCCGAAGAGAGCGGGCATCCATCTTTGCTCCGCAGTAGCCAGGTCTCTCTTCTTCAAGACATGCATCCGCACCTTGGAAAAGGCTCCATCTGCACCTACTAGTAAGTCTACCACATCGGAGCTGCCGTCCTTGAAGGTGATTTGGACTTGGCCGTTTGGGTGCTTCTCGATATCGCTGAGGTGTCTGTTCCATTTCACGCAGCCTCCAAGACATGAACAACGAGTGATAAGTAGAGACCGGAGGCTCGATCGCTCGATAGCTAGTAGATGGCTTTGCAGGTCGTCGGCCCAGCCAGTGTCTCTCATGGTACCCAAATACTTGTGCTTGCCGCAATAACCTGCACGCCAGAAGCTGGCGTCCGCTGCCTCCTGTCCGGCTTGTTGCAGTGCATCTCTCAGTCCAAGCTGGTAGAGCGGATACAAGCCATTTCCGAAGAGTGCCACTGCCGCACCTGCGGACCTTTGTAGATATTCGCCATCGTCTTTCGCAGCGAACGGGTCCGGCGACTGATCATACAGAACCGGGCGGAAGATCTTTCTCGAGGCCCGGTGAGATAGCAATTGCAATGCGAACACTGGGCCAGCCACCGCTGCTCCAATGATGCCGACTCGTAGCGGGGCCTGGCAGGCATTGACTAAGGCGCCCATTCAGAGAAAGTAATCATGAGAGAGATGTTATGGCTGGAGGGGACTGCCATATGCATCGTAATATGATGCCTAGGTCTTTCATATCTTGTACATGATGACGCATCTCACAGGCGTCGCTCGGAGTCATAAAAAGAGTCTGAAAGTGAAGGCGTCGCTGCCACTGTAGAGGTGTGTCGGCGCGGAGGCTTTGAAGGGGTTGCAGGTAGGGTTGCTTTGATGAGCTCACTTAATCAAGATGAGCCATTCATGAGTATGCACGTGACTCATATTCCCAATCGGGTAATTGAGCTCATGTGATACCTCAGGCATCTACCCTACATGAGGCACCCCCTTCCCGGCTGATCGGGACCGGGACTGCCGGACTTGGGTCAAAAAAGGGGGCGTTCTAAGGCACATATCCTCATCTGGGAACTCATTTGAGTTGGTGTGAGCCATTCATGAGCTTCCTAATCGGGTTAGATTAGATGAGCACTCATGAATTCCCTGGGCTGCATCCCTAGTTGCAGGCACATTGCGGTTGATTCCGGGTCGAGAGTTTGTCGGGCGGACGCGGGAGAGGAGCGGAAGGGAGCAACGAAGTCAAACCTTGAGTCTGCTTTCCTTCACTGCTCGTACAACATGCGTCCTCCTCACACCGCCGAGTATTCACCATGGCGGCGACGCGTCGCCATAGCTGCCAAGAGGCGGCTGTTCAAGGCTCTGCATGTTGGCCTGACGATCATGATCGCTTCCAGGTTTCAAATCGGGTCCCACTTCCAAGAGTTCCAGGCTTTTGGACCTTTGCTGTTTGCTGCATCTTCTCACTCATCACGAACGTCCAACAACGAAGAGCTCATCACTCAGTCCAAAGCAAACTTCTACTATCGTACCGAAGCCGACTGCAGCGCTGCATCCATCTCTAACAGAATACCAACCGTGAGCGGAAGCAGGAAACAACTCCATCAAGATGTCTTACCTAGCGGAGAAGTTGATGGCTGAGGGAGGTGGCGAGTCGGTGGGTAAGTCTAGCTTCGAGCCTCCATATGGTATCGTTCATGTCAGAGCATTCGTTAACAGCGAGATTATTAGGCTTCATCAACGACATCGTTGCTCAATTATGGCCCAACATCAACGTCGCGGGTGGGAAGTTGATCAAAGAGACCGCAGACCCGATGTTCAAGGACATGCTTCCTGGGCCATTATCATCTCTCCACTTCACCAAAATCGATTTCGGGACTGTCCCAGCGAAATTCTCCCACGCCCTCGCAACCAAAACCGAGAACAACGGTATCAGCCTCGATCTGAACGTTGACTGGAAAGGCAAATGTGACATCGAGCTGGACGGCAGTATGATTCCAACCCTCGTAGGTCCTTGTGATAGTTAAACCGCGATAATGGTGAGAGTTACTAACTTGATGCGTGCCAGGGGGTCGAAGGCGTACAGCTTCAGGGCAGACTATCAATCTTGCTGTGCCCTCTCACGAACGTCATCCCGCTGGTATGTATTACGCTCCTCTGCAACAGATTGGCCAAGCCCTTACTAAATGTCACTTCTTTGATAGATCGGAGCCGCTCAAGTGGCATTCGTCAACCCTCCGTCGCTCAAGCTGGACTTCACCGGCGCAGCGGATATAGCGGACCTGTCGGTAATCGATGGCGCCGTCCGCAAAGTGATTATCAATATCATCAACAGCATGGCGACCCTGCCAAACCGCTATCTGGTCAAGCTGGATACCAACAATGACTACTTCAAGACCTACCTGGAACCGCTCGGTATTGTCCGAGTGACCGTGGAGAAAGCGTGGGGCTTTGCAGAAGAGTCCAAGACAGGCGCGAAGAAGCTGTTCTCGAAATTGACCCGTGCGGCTCCGGATTGCTACGCCAAGGTCGCTGTCGGTGCTGAGGAGCCCTGGAAGACCAGTACAAAGAACAACACGACTACCCCGGCATGGGGCGAGACACACGACTTCGTGGTTGCTGATCTCGACCAGTGTCTTACTGCTGATGTTTGGGATGAAGACGTTGTCACTGGTGACAATGAGGTTGGTCTGGCCGTCACCACAGTGAGGGACATATTGCAGGCCGGCGGCAAGCAGGAGCTGGCTTTGGAGCGGAAAGGCAAGGAGACGGCGGGCAAAGTCTCTCTGACTTGCCAATTCTTCAAGCTCGATACCGAGGCCGGCAGTTTGTCTTCCTCTGACCACAAAGGAGAGGGCCGCATGGCCGGGCTTGCCACCGTCCTCGTTGCGAGCGCCTTCAACATTAAGGGCCAGCGAGAAGAGCTCACTCCGAGCGTGGTAGTCCAGTATGGCAAGGATCATCACTTCCAGACGGTCCAGAAGACGGATGCTCCTGGCATGGACATCAATAATCCGGCGTTTGACGAGAACTTCCGTATCCCGATCACTGGTGGCGGAGAGCACAACTTCCGGATTGCGCTCATGAATGGCGAGAAGGAAGTGGGTGCTGTCGATGTGCCGTATGCGGATGTGCTGAAGGCGCCTGGCATGCTCCTCCAGGACAGCTTTGATGTCGGCGGTGGAGCGAAAGTAAGAGCGAGCATTTCACTCAGGGGTATTAGCGCGGCCAGCGTCCAGGACGTGGCGTTGCCGCAGAGGCTTAAGCAACAAGGTGGTGACAGCCAGGCATCTCAGGGAGCCGTGAGCGGTTAGCATCTGGACTGAATGATCTCGTCCTCAGCCTTCTCTTGGGCATCAGCTCTTGATATGACGCTTACAAACAAGGTCATGTAACAAATGCAGGCCACGAGGTCGATCTCGTGCTTCTTGGTAGCTGCTGCGAGCTGATAACGCTAAGAACGCTCTGGCCGCGGATGAGCTATCAATGGGGTGATCGGCGTTCTTCACCGTAGCAGGCAGGCTCGGCGTATCAGTGTATGTACAACTCGACAAACAAATCTCAGAGATATGTTTGCCTAAGAGACAAGACGGGACGAGACTATCATCTGCCCAACGCTGATCTCCGTCATGAGAAACTGATAAGCCATATCTTGGACGGGTCGCTTATCCGCGCCGAGCTCATATAGGCTTCAGAAACCTTCCTTTAGGCTGCATCCTCCTGCACCCCCCAGCAAGCGACGTTCTTCTGACTCTTCCGGATACCCGGATCGACCCCACGTCCCCGGACCGTTACCAATGCCTAACTCCCACATCGCAGGAGTGTTTCCCGTCCGCCAGTGCGCAAACGTCCTTCCCAATCGCAACTAACGGTCAACGACAGAACCTGGCGCATTTATGGCGCACCACGATCGCGATGGCGACAAAGAGCTCGACGTCCTCTCTCAAATAGACACTAAGTATACCGATGACGCTCTAGTAGCGACGGACAAGGAGCACGATCTTACTCTTGCAGAGGCTTTGAAAGCCTACCCGAAAGCAATAATATGGAGCATTCTCCTGTCTAGCGCCGTGATCATGGAAGGCTACGATACCATACTGGTGAGCCATAGCAGCCATTGTAACTTCCGCAATCTACTAAGTGGGATTCACCTTAGATTGGGTCCTTCCTCGCATCACCAAGTTTCGTATCGACATTCGGCAACACCGGCTCTGCAGCTGCTGGTACACTCGAGATTACGGCGTCATGGCAGGCCGCTATTGCCAACGGAGCCTACATAGGAGAAATCCTTGGGTACGTATGTGATGGTTGGAGGCCGTTTCAGACACTCATAAGCCTTGAAGACTTTGCGAGACATCCGCTGACCCTTCTTCTCAGTTTGGCGGTCACCGGTATCCTGGTCGACCTTTACGGCAACAAAGCTATCATGACTGGTGCCACTGTACTCATGATCGCTTTCATCTTCATCTCTTTCTTTGGAGAGTCACTCCCCTTGCAGCTCGTCGGGCAGATTCTCTGTGGGATCCCATGGGGTGTTTATCAGACCGTGACGACAGTTTATGCGTCCGAGGTCTTACCCATCAACCTCCGAGGATACCTGACGTCTTATGTGAACCTGTGAGATCAAGCCAAACCCGATGAAGTGCTGATACTGACTGCTCGTTCTAGCTGCTGGGTCATTGGCCAATTCATTGCCTCCGGCGTGCTTGTCGGAGTGGAGAACCGGACAGACGTTTGGGGTTGGAAGTACGTGCCCTCGGTGTGACGGCAACGCCGATGATGTCCTTGCTAATCGTCTGGCCAGAATCCCATACGCGATACAGTGGGTGTGGCCTCTACCAATCATCGCAGTCTGTGTGCTTTGCCCTGAAAGTCCAACTTGGTGTGAGTAATTGCTTGATCACGGGTTTTGGTATCCACAGCTGACGCTCCCTTGACGCAGTGGTAAGGCACAATAAGCTTGAGCAAGCAGAGAAAGCGGTTTCGAGACTGCAGGCGTCATCTTCAAGAGCCGCCATTCCGACGCC
The DNA here is from genome assembly GCA_022814695.1 of Neocatenulostroma microsporum. Taxonomy (NCBI): domain Eukaryota; kingdom Fungi; phylum Ascomycota; class Dothideomycetes; order Mycosphaerellales; family Teratosphaeriaceae; genus Neocatenulostroma; species Neocatenulostroma microsporum. The sequence continues at coordinate 97,077 of JAKLLW010000010.1, forward strand.
GCGCGAGACCGTTGCACTCCTCCAGAAGACTAACGACATCGAGCAAGAGATCAGCGGCAACTCCAGCTACATTGAGTGCTTCAAGGGGATCAATTTGAGGCGGACCGAAATCGCCACGGCTACCTGGACTATTCAGCAGATGTGCGGGCCGGTTCTTCAAACGTTCGCGACTTATCTGTTCATACAGGCGGGACTGGAGAGTGGCGCAGCGTTCGATATGACGCTCGGTCTCTACGCCATCGCATTTGTTGGTACACTCCTGTCATGGCCCATGATCAACTGGTTCGGCAGGCGCACCATCTTCTTGTCAGGCTTGGCTGGCATTTTCATTACTTTAATGATCGTCGGCTTCATGGGGATTCCTCCTGCGGGCAACAGTAGCGCATCATGGGCCGCCGGAGCTTTCTTGCTAATCTTCACCTTCATATACGACTCCACGATTGGACCTTTGACTTGTGAGTACTCTTCTTCACCGTCCCATAAGTCGGAACTGACCTTTTGTGGATGTCATCGTACCCGAAATTTCGTCTTCCCGTCTTCGACACAAGACTACCGTCATTGCGCGCAACATGGTACGTATCTGATGGGTGAAGGTCTTTCTGGAGGCCCTCCCAGCCACCCGGCAGTCTTCGCAACTTTTTGAGACACCTGCTGACCCTTACACCCATCGCTTCTTAGTACAACGTGACCTGCATTTGGACAGGAGTTCTGACTCCATACATGCTGAATCCGACTGCTTGGAACTGGGGCCCGTACGCAGGTTTCTTTTGGGCGGGAATGACAGCGCTAAGCTTCATTTACGTCTACTTTCGCCTGCCCGAGGTGAGTAATTGATCAACGCACCGATGTACGTGACTGAAACAGTGTCTGACGTTACGTAATACAGACAAAGAACCGCACGTATGCAGAGCTTGATCTGCTGTTCGATAATAAGACACCCGCAAGGCGGTTTGCCAGTGCTGATGCACGGAGTGATGCGGCGAGGAGGTTCTCTGCTAGCTGAGCGTCTGGATACAGAGACATTTCGTCTCCGAACCAGGCCTGGTGATCCTTCCGTCCAAACTTGGTGAGCTTGACTAGAGTTCACAGCAAGCCGCCGCTATCTGAGCTCTTGTAAATACTATGCAGCCTGAGAGCAGATGCACTGATGGATTCTTGGACTAGTGGGGTGTGCCTTTGAGCTCGGTGAAGCCCCATCTCGCTCATTGAGTTCCAGGGTGACCATTAGCGATCCGCGAGCTCTGAGAACGAAGTCGCTTACTGCGGCTGTCCTGCCATGCTATAAATGAGAGTCATCTATGTCCAATTTCCGCAGCGACACGCAACAAACGCGTTGTAGTGGCTGCTTAAGACCAGGGGATTCTTGGCCACGTAATTGGCTTCGTAAATGGAGATGTGTGACATAGCTGCAATCGTCGTACAATACCGCCCTGCAAATGTCGTAAGCATGAACTTCATCTGAAACCCGACAAGAGCTCCTGAAAGAAGACCTTGCCGCTTCGCGCTCTCACGATTCACCACGTAATGCTTGGCCCACGAGAAGTTTATATGACTGCTTGGAAATAGCAAACTGGTCCGGAAAGGCCGTCAAGGTCTTCCGAGACTCTCTCATCGCCTTCGTGTGCCCCCAAGGCAGCGGCCGGCCGATGCAACAGCTTCAGCACCTTCTGTGATGCCTTGGGATGAAATTTTGGAGCAACGTACATTGCCACCGAGCCTCGTAAGTATCTCTTCAGGCTGGAAGCCATCGTATCACAGATGTACTTGTTCTGGCGCCTTGCGGTGTAGCAAGGCTACGGTAGTAGTATCTTGACCGTCGACGTTCTCAAGGAAGGGAAGCAATGATAGTTGCAGCGCTTATGTTGTGCACGGACACGGGCATACTGTACAAGCTCCAGGCCTAGAACGACTGATGGCCACAATGGTGACTCCGCCATAACTCACAAACCACATGTCGTGAAGCTACACGCCTAAATGCCTACGTATAGCGTATACCCTTTTTACCTATGTTACTTCCGTAGGCTTAAAGACAAGACGCTCTATAGTGGATTCTACGGATTAGATTCTATGTTCGCACGCGCCGTCGTTGTCGTCGCTCGAGAGGGTATTGCGCGCGCAAATTGCGCCCGGTCGTACGTACCCTTAGCTTGTGCGAAACATTGCCTACACTAAATGCGAAGGACATAAGTACTAGCACTACTACGGCTACATAGCTCGCTATAACGATGATTTTATAATTATAACAATACTCTACAGTACGGCGATTCTATTGCGCTTTTCCAATTTCTTATACGATCGTTTTTTTAAGAGTTATTACGGTTAGAACATAGGCGATTGTACCGATTCTTTTGTCCCCCGCGTTTGGTGTAGGCATTGTTTCGCACAAGCTGAGGACTCTAGTCCGAAGGCTTGGCTTCCCCGCGAATTATGTCTTTACCGCAAATTCTGTCGGGCGCAATCTACGACTTCGCTCGCGCTTCTCTCGAGCGACGGCGACAACGATATAACCGATAGAATTCACGACTTACTATATATTTCGACCCTTTATATATATATATAGTATTTTATACGTTAGAATCTTATACATTAGTACTTATAGCAATTTATTAAAATTAGTTAGTGTACTTAGTAAATATTGGTTAATAGCTAATAAATACTATACTATACATTCGAATTTTAGCTAAGATTTTGTAGTATTCTTACCGTAAGTCTTAATACGTTATAGTTATAGCGGAGTCGCTATTGCGGCTAACCGTCCAACTAATAGCTATAATAGTAACTCTACTATAACTTACAAACTATATGTTATAAAGCTACACGCCTAAATACCTATATATAGCGTATACCCTTTTTACCTATATTACTTCTATAGGCTTAAAGACAAGGCGCTCTATAGTAGATTCTACGGATTAGATTCTATATTCGTACGCGCTATCGTTGTCGTCGCTCGAGAGGGTATTACGTACGTAAATTGCGCCCGGTCGTACGTACCCTTAGCTTATACGAAATATTGCCTATACTAAATACGAAGGATATAAGTACTAGTACTACTACGGCTACATAGCTCGCTATAACGATAATTTTATAATTATAATAATACTCTATAGTATAGCGATTCTATTACGCTTTTCTAATTTCTTATACGATCGTTTATTTAAGAGTTATTACAGTTAGAATATAGGCGATTGTACCGATTCTTTTATCCCCTACGTTTAGTGTAGGTATTATTTCGTACAAGCTAAGGACTCTAGTCCGAAGACTTAGCTTCCCTACGAATTATGTCTTTACCGCAAATTCTATTAGGTATAATCTACGACTTCGCTCGCGCTTCTCTCGAGCGATAGCAACAACGATATAACCGATAGAATTCACGACTTACTATATATTTCGACCCTTTATATATATATATAGCATTCTATACGTTAGAATCTTATATATAAGTACTTATAGCAATTTATTAAAATTAGTTAGTGTACTTAGTAAATATTGGTTAATAGCTAATAAATACTGCACTATACATTCGAATTTTAGCTAAGATTTTGTAGTGTTCTTGCCGTAAGTCTTAATGCGTTGTGGTTATGGCGGAGTCGCCATTGCGGCCAACCGTCCTAGAACCTTGCTTCCAACAAGTGGATCTACTTCGGTAGAAGACGATTGAGGAATCCTCGGATGTGCCAGGACCCACCACCTCCGTGGCCACAACATCTCTGAAAGACCATGGCGTCTGGTCCAGGATAAAAACGGCCTGGACGACTTTTCAAAAAGCGCAAAGGGTGGCTCCGCCGACAAAGATGACCACCGCAGCGGGCAATGCGGGCTTCAACGTTCATGACCGCCTGCGCATCTGGGAAGTCAGGCGATTTTGCCAAGTAACACCTGCTCTGGTCTCCTACGCGAAACAGACTGGGCAGCTGGAAGACTCGGCGCATGGGAGTGAGAAAGCCCAGGTCGACGGCGCGCTCACGGCCCTCCTCCGATGCTTGGTGTACGAGCTGCAAGCGGACCTGGCTATGATCTCCCTGCTCGACGAAACGACGCAATACTTTGTGGCTGGTGCTGCCACCGACACGAAGGACACTGCAGATGTCTCCTTGGAATCTGCCCAGTGGTATGGCTGTGACAGCGTGCAACATGCGGGCGGCTTATGCATCCGCACCATCCAGTCACCAGAGATCTACGAGGAGCTTGACATGGCCGACGAGAGCTACACCAGAAATTTACCCTTTGTCAACGGTGACCTTGCCAAGTTCCGCCACTACGCTGGCGCACCTATTACTACCAAAAATGGGTATAATATTGGTACGGTCTTCATCTTCAGAGAGGAACCCGCAGCGCAACGCCTGCCTGCAAAGCACGTCCGAGTGCTGATGGACACGGCTACGCAAGTGATGCAGCAGCTCGAGCTCGGCTTACAGGCCATCGAGGGCCAGCGCTTGACGAAGTTCAACGTGAAGACTGCTTCGCTAAACCGAACGCAGCAAAGCATATGGCCCGATCTGGAGCGCATAGATTCCATCAAGGATGCAGAAACTGCCACGTCCAGGGTCTACGAGAACGCCGCTACTATGTTGCTGGGGCTTCATGGGTTCAGTGGCGCCATCTTCCAGAAGGCCTCCTCGCGCTTCACCGCAGGCTATGTGAAAACCAGGACCCAGCAGCTTCCCTCTCGGTTGCTAGCCGCAGCGCAAACCCCCGGCTCTCGTGCCATGTGCGGCTTGCCGAGCGGCCTGCTCGCTAACGTCACGCATCTCTGGCCAGATGGCAAGGTCCTCTACAGAGTCGACGATACTTTCGTGTCCATCGATGGAGAGGTCTCACTCGAAGACAACGCCGGTCTGCAGACTCAGATGTGCACAGAGTTAGCGGCTGCATTCCCTGAGGCGCAACAGCTATTGTTGGCGCCAATGTGGGATTCTGCCCAGAATCGGATTGTCTCCATGGCTGTCGGTTGGGTGGTCGATTGGAGACGAGTCTATACGACTACCGGTGACCTTGCACCGATGTTGTGGTTCTGCCAGTCTGTCCTCCATATTGTTCGTCGTCTGGAAGCGCGGTACCTAGATCAAGTGAAGTCGGACTTCATAGGATCCGTCTCCCATGAGATGCGGTCTCCGCTCCATGGCAACCTTGCAAACATCGAGCTCGCTCTTCAAGCCCCACTTTTGGATGACCAGAGAGAGATGTTGAACAGCGCTTTGGCTTGCGGCACTCAGCTTCTGGATACTATTGATCGAATCATGGAATACTCGCAAATCAGCGCAGGCAATACGAAGAAGGATGAGAAGATCTCCAGCACGGAAGGCCTTGACACCGAACACGATTCGTTCGCCACGCAAAGCGCGCAAGCCACAAACCTCTGCCAGCTGTCCGAGAGCCTTATCACACAAGTACTTGCGAGGACGACTGCGTGTGATTCGAACACGTCATCGCAGCATCGCAGAGCATCAATCTATGACAAACCCTGCGAGACCGGCTGCATCCCGCCCTATGTTGTATTCGATGCCCATTTACCGCATACTCTTCCCATGCTGGATTCCCATAGAGATGCATTCAGAACTATCTTCGTCGGCCTATTTGGTAACGCCATCAAATTCACGCCTGTTGGTTGCATCCGAGTCACTCTTGAAGTGGTCCCGGCAAGAGAAGACACTGCACACCAGTGTTTGGTCTTGAAGGTTGCCGACACCGGGCGAGGCATGTCCTCAACTTATCTCTCAGATCATCTTTTCATGCCATTCTCGCAGAGCGAGCCATTGGATCCTGGCATGGGCCTGGGTCTCCCTCTCGTAAAGCGCAAAGCAGAATCTTTGGGCGGCACAATCTTTGTGGTGAGTAGCCTTTTGTGTAACCATTACTCGAGATCAATGCTTATACTCATGAATTTACTAGGACTCCGACGTCAACCAGGGGACGACTGTGACGGTCGAGTTGCTTCTACCCGCTCTTCTTACGGAGGATGACAGTGAGCACGCCCTGGCCGAGGGCTTCTCTGCAGCGTCTTTATGCGGATCTGGGGAAGGTGTACTCCGCGCTCAGCTTCTTGTACCCACGCGACTACAGACCGGCGCCAGGGATCTCCGGTGTGTGGAACTGCTGCAATCATCACTGAAGCGATGCCTGAGCAAAAGTCGGATAGAGCTTGAAGCCTGGGATCTGGACAGCCAGCCGGATCTCGTTGTTGCCTTCGATGATGACAACATGGATCCGGATATGCACGACGTCCACACCAACCGCCCTGCTTGGATCTCACTGAGTCCAAAAACGGTATCCACAGTATCCGAGGGCTCCGCCGAAGATTCTGGCGCTCCGAACACGCAGTCGATCGCTGTGCGTGGGCCAATATGGTCTTCAAGACTGGAGGCGGCTGTGAAGACGCTACTTCCTCGCCACTTTGGGATTACCTCTCACGAAATAAACTGCGAAGCCGCTGACGCTGCTGTCGAGGCCCAAAGAGACAATACGTCTCTGGAACAGACTCCCAATGCAGCAAGGATGACATCCTCCCCAGATAGCCCAAGAGAAGGAGAGGATGTTCGCTCGGGAGCGACGGCGAATAGCCACGCACATAGTGATTCTAATGGAAGCGCGCCTCATCGCAATGGATCAGGCTCGAAGGATCACTCTGCCATACTTCCATCCTCATTGAATGTCCTTCTCGTGGACGATAATGATGTGAATTTGAAGGTACTGGTGGGTGACTTGTTAGTCCGATCTCTCTCACAATTAATGCTAACTCGTTTATAGGACAACTTCGGCAGGAAGGCCCATGTTACGTCTCGGGGGTTAGCCAGAGACGGACAGCAAGCAGTGGATGCGTACATCGATGCTTTTCACACCAAGCCCTACGACCTAATCTTTATGGATCTGTCGATGCCAGTGCTTGACGGGTTCGAGGCCACTGCCGCTATCCGTAGCTTTGAAGCTCAGCAGAAATCCGAGTCCGAGAAGACAATACCGTCACATGCCGCCGAAATAGTAGCACTTACCGGCCTGAGTAGCGCGCAAGACAAGGCAGCTGCTTTCGAAGCCGGCGTGGATCAGTATATCGTCAAGCCGGCCATGCTGAAGGAGTTTCAAGTGATCATAGATGAGGTCACTGAAAAGAGAGCGCCTGCAGGTTAAGCGACGAGTCCAGCATAGTTGCAGGACATACGTGACATGCTTTTGCGCCGGCTGAGCATCAGCTAAAGCGACACTGGTGCTGCTAATACGAAGCGTGCCAAGTGCAGAGGCGGAGGTGGAGTCGTGGGACCTACAGACCTACCGGTTGCTTCGACCGCTCGGAAAAGAACCATGGGACGAAAGCAGGAGTACAGCCCTGGCAGCTTCAAGACGTCACCTCTCAGGCAGTCGTACCCAATGTGGTCTGGTAGGCGATTGGACTACTAAGGCTTTAACGATGGATGGACCACCCGCTCTTACACCAGGGAGAATTTACACACGAAAGGCGGCTTACTTCGCGTTCGCACTCCAAATGGCGACCTTCGCTTCGACATACGGCGCAATATACGCGAGGACTGGATTTCGCCGAAACATGCAGTAGACGAGTGCATCATCGTTGCTGTCGCCATTGCCGCGCCCTAGACCTTCTGGACCTCGATTTCAAGGCCAACTCACACGCTGTGGCCGCTCGACCGATACTGACTAAAGGTTTTGAGCGATGTCGTTGCGATATATGATCAGATAAGGAGTCGACAACAACACGAGGCATTGACATTTTGACGTCACCTACCGTGCTGATATCGAATGGCGGCCGCTACCTCGGACTTCAAGTGTCAAACTTTGCCTACCGCTGTTCGGCTCTTTGAAGCTCTGTAATGTGAGGGTTGGTGAGAATGGACGTTGTCGCTCAGGATCTTGATCATATGGAACTCTTCACGCGTCTAGGAGGAATCCATGTGGTTGATCCACGAGAATTGATCTCGGCCGAGGTGAACGCATCGTGTCTAGACACGACATTCTGCAGCTGTCTGAAGGCCAGTATAGTAGCGCTTGGAAGCCTCGAACTTCGGGGGTGGCGGCAATGTGGAGGAATGTCACCAAGCCTTGGTATGCTCGAAGAACACGTCGCTTGGGACAAGGGTCGACAGGTCTGGAGGTACGGAAAGAGAACTGAAGCCTGTCATCACACGACGTCCGTGACCTGGCAAGTAGCACTTATACCGCATTCATAGACAGCTAACAGGATGTCCCGGGCTCTTATAACACACTCCACCCTTCCACACATGACTAACATGCTTCGGTCCCACCAGCACCTCTATATTCTCCAATGGGTCCTCATCCAGCCCAATGAAGTCCGCATCATACCCTTCCCTCAACTGCCCAGCCTTCGGCGCCTGCGGCCCCAAGGTCAAAGGCCCATTAGCCGTAGCCGCCTCAATAGCTTGTAGCGGCGTCATGCCAGCTCGCACATGATAGACCAATTCCTTTGCATTCAGCCCCTGCCGCACAAGCTTCGAAAGAGGGCTACCAGGAGGCATAGTGCCGGTGGAGTCTGTGCCAATGGCGCAAGTGACGCCGTGTTTGATCGCGAGCTGCATAGCGTTCCATTGGGCTTTGGCTACTACAAGAAGTTTCTCGTAGCCGAGTGGGGAGAAGAAGTCTTTGCTTTGGAGGCCGTTTTCGACTATGAGGCGGGTGGTGACGAGGATGGCGTTTTTCTCTTTCATCAACTCTGCGGCTTCGTCGTCCATGTAGCTGCCGTGCTCGATTGTTTTCACGCCGGCATGCAGGGCGGCCATGATGCCGGCTTTGCCGTGGCAGTGGGCTCCGACTACTCTCTGAGCGCGCGCAGCTTCCTGTACCATTGCTTCCATCTCCTCGGAGGAGAATTGCTGGTCAACGGGGTTGTCCAGCTCAGAGCCAACGCCGCCGGAGCCGCAGATCTTGATCACTCGGGCGCCGGCACGGAGTTGCATCCTCACAGCCTTCAAGCACTCGGGCACTCCATCCGCAGTCTGGAATGAACTTCCATGCGCACACATATCATCATACCACGGCTTTGGCAACGGATGAAGATCCGCATGACCGCCTGTAGGGCTAATAATGGCATTCGAACTGTAAATTTTCGGTCCAACGAGACTGCCCTCTTGCACAGCTTGGTCAAGCTGGATACCATACCCAGCCATCTCGCGGACAGAGGTGAAGCCAGCGTCAAGGAGACGCATGAGATCCATAGCACAGCGAGCGCCGGTGAGAGCCTGGGATTTGTAGGAGTCGAGGATGCCGTCCCAGGAGACTTTTTGGACGGCGATGAAATGGATGTGGCAGTCCCACATCCCGGGCATGAGGACTTTGACGTGGTACTTGGGCAGGTGGGAGTAAGGCAGGGCCAGGTCAGAGGAAGTGCCAACCTTGGTGATCTTGGAGCCTTCGACGACGACACAGCCGTCTTTGATGGGTTCGCCTTTGCCTGGGATTACGAGATCGGCGGTGACGCAGAAGGAGGTCTTCTTGAGTTCTTCTTCTCCTTCTTGGTGATGCCATGCTGCGGCCCGTGTAGGCAAGCCGTAGCCGGGACCAGACTCCATCGCGGCGTCTCCGAGAAAAGGGCTGCCACGCATCTTTGCGGTGTGTTGAAGCAAAGGGAAGATCGCAGGTGGGGTGGAGTAATAGATCAGATGAGAGAGACATGTAGTTCGAGAGAGGATGGCTTACTGTACTGACCCATGCCATTGGCGATTCTACCTTCTACTTTGGGCCAAGGTCGACGCAGGAACGAGAGGCGAAGATGGGCGGCGTGTGCTCTTGAGGGTAGCGTAATCTCGACCTCTCGGCGGCGCCAATGTCGATCACGTCATGTATAAGCATGTTATGCCTTTGTGACCTTGTTGATGGTGTAAGTAGGAGGGCAGATTGTTCATCGACTTGTAGCGGAGAGGAGAAGTGGCGGTTTTTGCCCAGGCCTTTCTTCAGCGAGTCGCTTACATGTCGCTTTGTGTCTGAATCTGTGGCATCGTGCGACAACACCAACAGAACGAGATTGAAAGCATTGTGACTGCTTAGATGTACACATGCTATGCTACAATGCGAAGAAACACCGCGCTCTATTGGTATCTTTTGATGCAAGCGACCCACCTCCTGCGCCGGAACACCACCCATGCCATGTCTATGCTTTGATGCATCACAGAAAGTAGTCCCGTACTGGATCGTTCCCAGCATGCTGCTGCTGTTGCTGTTGTTCCAGCCTATGCGCCTCATTCTCGGGTGCCGCATCGAAGACGTTCCATTTCCGCTCTCCTCCCGGACCGACCTCGAGTACACTCGCCAGGTTGCCGCACCGGTAGCAATAGTTCGGTGCACTCCAGACGGTACTCAGCCGGTCATCAAACATGACCATGTACCCTTCATTGCAGAGCTGGTGTGCGCGTAGTATGTGGTTCATGCTGTTCACCTCCAAGAACTTCTTCACCACTTGCGCTCCGAAAGTGTACCCTGCTCCTCTGGGACTCAGACTGAACTCGTCCCGCTCTCCGTCCGGATCACTCCATACCAGATCCGCCATGGGCCCTTCGTGCGGTATCTCCCTGAAGCGATCTATTATCTTGATCTGGTCGATACTGTGGATGCTCGGGCTGAGTCCGCCGTGTACGCAGAAGATCTTGTCATCGATCACGCAGGATAGCGAGAGATAGTCGAACATGTCGGTGAAGTAGTGCCATACCGCCGGGTTACCGTACTTGCGCGAGCACTCAGTGTAGAAGCCGTAGGACTGTGTGACGCCTCTGGACTCGTGGTTGCCGCGGATGAGGTGGACTCGGGAAGGGTAGCGTAGCTTCAGGCAGACGAGGAGCGATATGGTCTCGATGCTAAAGAGACCGCGATCGACGTAGTCGCCTGAAACACCTGTCAGCATCTCTCCCACTCTTGCTGAACGTGGTCGCGTGACCTACCCAAGAACAAGTAATTCGTATCCGGACAGTACCCTCCTATCTTGAAGATCTCTATCATGTCAAAGAACTGCCCGTGAATGTCACCGACCACCGTGACCGGCGACTGGACGTGTACGACATTGCTCTCCTTCATCAACAGCTCTTTCGTCTTGGCGCATATTGCCTCGATGACCGAGTCGGCGAGGAGCTCCTTCTTGTACAGGCGGGAGATGCATTCGTCGAGGTCTACGCTGGCTACACGCAATTGTTAGATAAAAAGATCGCATGGAGCAAGGTTGATGCCTCATGCATGCATACCGGGAAGGCCAGGCATATCTTATACTGGAGGCGGCTCGAGGTATCCGCATAGAGACGAGTACTGTGCCGGAAGGTCGTTCTCAGGAAGGCTCCTGTTGTAGTATGAGGAAAGCGCGAATGGGGTCTATTGCGGGCATAGTCAGTGGCGATGCTCAGTAGGCGATCGGCGTGAAAATAATGTGCATTTTGGCGCTGGCGTGGACCATGTTGCTTCCTGCATTGCACTTCTGGCTGTATGGACTCCGTAGCGATGTCTAAAGTCAGGGTTCGCTTAGGACGACCACTTCTGGACGATGAGGCTGAAGGCCCCTGCTTCGAAGCTAAGTCGCCTCGTTCTCAACTGCAACAACACATCAACAACCTGCCATCATCGCCATTCGACTCACCGCAGCTACGACAACAAATCTGCATCACTGACTCCGCTCTGACTCGCTCTGTGTGGAAAATGTCGTTCTGAGAGATTCCCAGTACCGCCCGGTTTCATCGAGCTGACAGCGCCATCCCTTTTGAAAGTGGGAAGAGCGACGACAGCTGCCGTTTGCCCTCCGGCTCTGCACCAGCCTACAACGCAAGGAAGAACATCACCTATCTCCTTCTTGACATACTGTCAGTCTTCGAGCTTAAGAATAACATCAGCGTCTGCTTTCTCTTTATGACGAACTCAAAGAGCACTCTCGCAACCCTCGGTCTCCTTGCCGCATAGCTTTCACGCTTGCCTTCTTCTCCTCCACTTCGTGTGACGGACACCTCACATCATCAACATGTATCAACATCAGCAAAGCTTCAGCCACGGCTCGAATTACAGCGGGTCAGTACTTCCTCTCACAACGAGCGCGCTCCTCGTTTTGGATCTCTGCTGGCCCCTATCTAGCCGTACATATCTAACAGCCTAGCCAGACCACCGCCGGCGAAGAAGCCTAAAAGCAACCCTATCATCACAAGGTACCCACCGCCACCAGGCTACAAACCGCCACCGCAAGCTCAACCGCACTTCCAGCCTCAGGGCTACGGACAGCCTGGGTACCCTGGTTACCAGCCTCAGCCCTATGGCGCACCGCAACCCTACCAGCAGCCGCAATGGCCAGGTTACCAACAGCAACCTCATGCTCAGGTAGGCTATCCGCCACCTCAACCCTACTACCAGCCTCACAACCCAGCCTATGCCGCTCCGCACCCTGGATGGCAGAACCCTGTCTCTGCACCGACAGGCGGTCCACCTCCGGCTTGGCAACCACCGTCTGCTGCGTTCAACCCGAATAAGCGCCGCCACAACTCAGCTCCCTATCCGCACGCTAGGACCGCCTCGGTAGGACCGCTGGATGGTAATGGCGACCCCCTTCCACCACCAGCGCCTTCGGATAGGCGAGCCGATGACCTGGAGGAGGAGTTTGACGGCGAGTGCTACTTCTCACGCTACCCGGATCAGATCGAGTCCACTCTCAGCTTAGGCATGATCGAGTGGCAAGCTCCACTGCCAACTAAGTTGGCTTTGCCTACCACATTCGCGGAAGCTGAGCTGGAAGCGTTGGCTCCCAGGAAGCCGAGGGCATGGGACGACGAGTCAATCTCAGACTACTTCACGAAAGACAAGCGGGAGGAGACATTGTTGAGTGTGAGGCAGACCGAGGCGTGGGATGAAGTAAAGGACGACGTCATCTTCAGAGACATTCCAGCTGTCTGCTCGGAGATCCTGACCATGTTAGACATGCTGGAGAAGTACCGCGACAGACCCGATCCTAGCTGGACAGCGCCACCGCCGATAGAAACTGCAAGCCAGACGCCGGAGCCCATGAAGCACGAGCTACAGATCAAGGCAGAGCCGAGCAGTGATGCCATGGACACCGAGCAGTCACATGAGCCACCAACATCTATCAGACCGGAGGAGTCGGAAGACGATGTCTTAGGCAACTTAGAGCAAGCCCTATCCGCCAATGGCGCGAACGGCAGCATGAATGGCTCCCAGTCTGGCGCTGGTGGGTACCACTCGCGAACAGTGTCTGTGTCATCTACTACCGGCGAGCGACTCACGAGGCCAAAGCCTCTGGCACCGGTCAGAGACAGCGCGCAAGAAGATTTGCTTGCGGCTTTGGGTGTCACTGGGTCGCCGAAGATGGTGTATCAGACGCCTGGGCCAGCGTTTGGCGCGCCGCCACCTCAGCAGCAAGACGGCCGTGCAAGTCGACAGAGTTCGGTCACCAGCAACACAGGCTGGCCTCAACCGCCGCAGCACGTTAATGGTCATGCTACCGAGCGACCACGTTCTGCTGCCAGCCAGCATACTGCCAACGGCTCCGACTTCCAGGCAGAGGACATGGATGCTACACCACGTCCGAAGATGGATCGGATGGATAGCCGCAAGCGTGGCTACGGAGATGTTGAGCATGGTGGCTGCGAGGCTGATGACAGTACGCCGAGGCAGCAGCGCTTTAAGCAGCCGCGCGTTGAAGGCACATCTGGGTAAGCAATGATCTATGACTGAAGGGAAAGAACACAGCTGACGTGCGTTCAGACGCCGCTGGTAGGTCATACAGCATTCCTGTGCGCCTGGTTCCACTTTCATGCCTGCAAGCAGCGACTAAACTTCGCTTGCGCCGCCGACAGAACGTAGAACAAGCAAGCGACTCGACAACGGTGGTCTCGCAGTCTCGCTCATGTTTTCTTCTTGCCTGTGTCTACTACCACAAAAGGCTCTTCTAATTCAACGCCGTCTCCTACAGAGCTCAATACCTGCACTATTCTATCACTCAGCCGTAGCAGACCTCTCGCAGTCTGGGCATCTGCCGTGTCTAGTCAGCTTTTTTTTGCTGCCGCCTTTCCATGCTATCGGCACGATTCAAGATGCGCTTCTATGTCGCATTCACCATACCCTCATGGTCGACGAAGGCTGTTTCTTGAGGGTTATGTAAGAAGCGAACGCGGGTCTCTGTTCCATTGTCCGTATCTGTTGGGAAGCTACGTTTGCTCTCTCATTCACATCATGGAAGTGATGGAGGCTCCCTTCGGCCACTGCATTTGCACGAAGAGCAAACGTCTCTGAAGAAGGTGAATGCCTTCTGGTTCTCGTCCACCAGCCATATAGTCACTTCATGCTGCTGCGTCTGCTCAGCATTCACTTGCCCTCTCTGGCCCCAATGGACTGCTTTGGGGTAAATTTCGTTTGCCTTCACATGCAAATGACGTTGTTTCTACGCATGCACTGGTCTCGTGGCCTTATTCGCCTTTGCATCGTTTCTTGGATGAGTATAAACATTTACCTTTTCGCCTTCTTTTGCAACATTTCCTTCCATTACAAACACCTGCACGAACGATCTGTTCTTGGACTCGACGTACCACTACCTTGTGAGTATAGGCCACCCAAAGTACATACAGACCTACAGACGCTGATCCCTATCCAGACACAAAACTATTCAAAAGCTATCAGCATCTACTACCACTTCCGCATCCGGTAGGCATGCACTCATATGCCGTCCCTTGCGCATGCTAACCTCACCTAGCTACGATGCCTACCGCTCTCGTCAACCGCTCCGACACAACCAAGACCAAGGTCCTCGAGCCGCTGATCAACGCCCATCTCAACGGCCATCTCGGCAACACCCTCTTCGATTACACCAAAACCCTCTTCGGCGATCAGACGGCACAGAAGGCGCTCGACGATGAGAAGGAAGAACGTAAGCAGTATCAGGCTGGGATGGCGAACGGTGGAACGGTGCACACGGGTGTCTGCACCACCATCGTCCGTGCTTACGTCTACTTGCATGGGGCAGGTCATGAGGCGAATGCGGAGGAGCTCAAGACTATCGCCGAGAACCACTATACTAAGCAGACGGTCGATGAGGAGGTCGTCAAGGTCATGAGTGGAGGTTGAAGATGGTGGGATCGACTTAGTAGTTAGAAGTTAGGGCTGAACCGCGGACTTGAGGCGTGAGTTAGCTAGCGATGGCGCTGAGGCGTTCATCTATAAGCATCGTCTGGTGCATGGCAGCACAATAGCTTGTTGGTATACCAGCTACACCCCAAACCAAGATATCATCATGTTACAACTCATGATGTCCAAGACAGCTTGAGCCGAGGCCACTTCCTTGAAACGATCAATGATCTATTCGTAAGGATTTGAGACTTACTTGTGCAGCGGCTAATGGCCGCGACAATCAACAAACTCGTTGAACCAGCCAGTGGTCAACCGCTTTGAATCGTCCAACCAGTTGGCCATGTGATGCGGACGAACCAGCCAGCCAACTATGGAGCTTCTCCAACTCTTGCTTGACAGGTTGAGCGAATAGATACATGTTTGTTAGTGAATTTGGCTTACCCAAACCCTAACCCTAAGCAACTGTGACTTCTCATCTGAGCCACGGCAGCGCGGAGGTGGTGGATTAGAACAGGCTGAGACGGCGCACGGGAATTGGAGTGCAATATGAGCTTGGTACTCGATGCTATCTGACTAGTCCGGCTCTCTCATCTTCTTCCCCCTCACTCTCATCGTCCTCGCTCTCCTCTTCTGTCTCACTCTCACCGGTCTCTTCCTCACTACTTTCGCTCTCGTCCTCCTCCGCCTCTGTTTCCTCTTCCTCATCGTTAAGCCAATCGTCAAGCGTCTTCTCCTTCCTCGGCACACCGCTAGACTTGTACCCAGGATCACTGCCCAAAGCTTCGTCAAGCCGCTGCCCAGCGGACAAAGCAGGCTTAGGGGCGCCATAATCCACCTTCCCGGCGTCTGCTTCATCCCGTAGTTTCGGATCGGGCTCGCGGCCTTCTTCCACCCAAGTAGGAATAGCCTCGTAGCCTTTCAGGCCGTTGATACCGGCTTCTTCGCCTATAACGAGACTGGCAGAGCCCAGGGCGTAGTTCCGGCGCGTCTCGCTTGGTGAAGGCGCTTGCGGGACGGGTTTCGGTGCAAGCAGTAGTAGGCTCGCAAGCTCAGTGCTGCTCGGTACGGCTAGTAGCGCCCGGTAAAGCCTGGCTCGATCACGGAGGTCGTAGGAAGGTGTATAGCGCGCCAGGAGCATGGTATGCTGATACAACAGCTCAATTGGATGTTGCTTCTCCAGTGCTTGGTCTGACTCATGCCCAGGTGAGTGATTTGAGGCGAAAGCGTCTTCGCGGAAACCATCGCCATCCTCTTCCCCATTCGGAGATCTGACCTCACCGCTGGTCTGCTGCTTCTTGCTGTCGCTTGTGCCGTTCAAGGCGTCCACAGCCTTCTGCTTCTCATTCCTTGCATTCAAGAAGTGCAGATACACCTTTGCAGCAAGCAGCACGATCTGCGCTCGCACCTCATCACTTTCATCCGCATACCCTTTGACGAGTATGCGCAGCACATCTGCAGCTACACCCTCCTCCTGCTCTGAACCCGCAAACTCGCCCACAAGCCAGATGATGCTCGCTCGCGCCGTTGGGCTTTTGAGCGTGTCCAGGTTCTTCGCTAGGCGCACAACAGTCTTCCGGTGTTCGTCCGGACGTCGTTGAATGAGGTGGCGCACGACTTCTATAGCTTCGCCGACAAGGTTTTGGTCTGGGCTATGGATCTGCTTCAATAGCAGACTCAGGCATCGCCGGGATGTACTAGCATTTGAGGACTGCGCGCACCGGCCTATCGCTCTCACGCTTTCGCGTACGAGATCTGCATCATGGCCTCGTGAGAAGTGCTCCAGCTCTGCGAGGATGAGATCCTGGATATCCTTTGCACAGTATGGGAAGATCAACGTGAGGACTTCGAGCTTCAGACTCCGTATAGATGGTGTTTCTGTAGATCGGACGAGGAAGTGGCGGAAGTAAGGGACAAAGTGCGTTGGCGAGGTCAGGCAGACTTGAACGATGTTGTACAATGCGACTTGCTGTATGTCCTGTGGCGAGCGGAGCAAAGCTATGAGTGGGCCGATAGCTTGATGGAGGTAGTTGGTTGGCGAGAGATAGAGGTATGCTCGTGTCACCGCGACCACGACGGCGGAGTTACGGCTTTGGAGGAGTGGTTGAATGGAAGCGAGAAAGAGGTCCAGGTCTGGATCTACAAGCTCTACCTCATCGTACTCGGCCTCTTCTTCCTCTTCGTTCGGTTCAAGGTCTTCGTAGAAGTCTCTAGTCTTTTGATCTCGTGTTTGGGCACGTCTCACGTTCTTGATTCGTCTCGGGAAGCATCGTCTCGCATACACCGTCATCAACCGTATGAGAGCCAGCTGGCCCCATTCATCCATATCCACAACCATCTTGCACAGCCGTCTGTACGCAGGATGTATTAGATCCAGCCTCTCCGGGCATATCTCCATAAACGATTGTACTGCCGCACCCGCAATATAGTATTGCTTGTCCGTCAACAACGTAGCGATGTACTCCTCCACTTGCGGCCGCGTCGTCTGATCAAGCCGGACACACTTTACGCACGCCAATGCTGCCGATTTCCGTACGATGGGCGAGAGATCACTAACACCCTTCTTAATCGCCAAGGACACGATCTGGCTTATAACAGGCACCTTGATCCCAGCCATCGTCTTCAGCGCCATAGCCCTCACTCTCGGGTTTGAGTCCGACAGACTCTTCTGTATAGTATTTACACTCAATAGCGCCGTATCCGGGTCCGCTTCCGAATGCGAAACCAAGTAGTTGTACACCAGCGGTCTCGTAGAAGGATACGGATTGGACAGCGTCTTCAGTACGGCCGGAAAGAAGGTCAAGGTGGGTTGCGGAGGATTCGCATGTTGCATCGCCACCACCCGGCGCAAGCCATCGAGGACATCGCGCTCATTGCGACTGTCCAGCAGCTTCTTGATCTGTAGAGGTGGAAGCGGTTTGGTATTCCGTCGAGGCCCAGCATCGCGGGCGGCTTCGAGCGTGAGGTCGCGGGCTGTTTCCAGGAGGGAGGAGATGCGGGAGATGGACTCCATAATATCACATGATAGAGCTGTGTCCTGCCGCTGACTGAGGTTATCGCATGCTTAGGCTCCAAGAGCACTACGGAGTATATCAAGGTCAACAAACGTCTTTGCGTCTCTTTGAATGTTCGGAGTTGGTGATGCCGGGGGTGGGCACCGCGTGGAACGCTTCCGCTCTTGAAGTCAAGAGAATTTCGCGACTGCATCTGCAACTTTCCCTCAACCTCACTTCATCATCCGAAAAGTTCAGCATGTCAACCATGCACGAGGCCAGCAGCTTGCTCTCGCGAAGCATAGGGTCCTACTTCGTCCGCCAGCAGCCGCCATGACCACAGCGCAGCCACTAGGCAAACAAGAAGAATTCACACTGGCGATCTGACATGAAGTTGATAACAAGCAGAGATGGCGTTCTCGCAGCCTTTCGTCCTTGAATACATTTCAATCTCCGACTTTGTGCAATACGTGCTGGATCACCACGACGGTCCATCGACCATGATCGTTTGCGGCACGAAGGAAGATTTTCTGGAGCAGCTACCGTCGGCTACCTTACCACCGACTCGAGAAGCAGATGGTGAGAGCAGCCAACAGCCAGAACCACAGCAACAGGAGCAAGCGGCAAATCCCACGGCGAGCCAAGCATGGGCAGCACCTACCCTACGCCTGCTGTCCACCTCCAGAACTGTCAAGGTAGCGTTCTGTCCGGACATCACGCATCTGCGCGCGTACCTGGCTACATACACAACTCGCCGTTTGCATAGCACAACGCTTTCTTCATCCAGCATCAACGATGATGGGCGACTTGTTGCCGTGCTCAACCCGATCGAGCTCCACCGATCAACCTCAGCCTTCTCAGCGCAAGGTCTCAATCGAACGTTCTCTGCTGCGGTCGAGGCGGCTCATCATGCGAAGTCCAAGCTCGTCATGGCGGAATGCACTTCTGCGGAGCCTACATCTGAGACGGATTACAACCTGGCCCATGACACCGAGGACCAACCCGAGGCACGACAAAGGCCAAGCAGTGTCTGGGATGAAGAAGTCTCCATCCTCAACGTGACCACCAAAAGCTTCGGCGTCGGCGAGCGAGGCTGGGTCGGGCGAACGGTCAAACTGCGAGCTATTGCTGGAAGGTGGTGCTCATTTGAAGCATACGGCATTCCGACCGACAACTGAGCGGAAATCTTCGGTAATCGAGGATGCTTTGATGGTGCCGTGTTTGCGCGCAATTGTCATTGCTGGACTTGGTACGCCTCACTCTCCTTCCCCTCCTCACAAGCTACTATGATGAAAAAACCTTCACAGACCTGTTCTGAACATTTATGTGGAACAAATCAATTTATCAAGCTCAACAGTCTGATCGTAGCACACTCGCATTTGCCCTTTAAACACTATGCATGCTACCGAACCGAGACGCTGACAACTCAAAAGCAGGCATCCACAAAGCCCAAGGCCATTTCCAGAACTCCAATCGGGTATCACCAAGCAAAGCGCCAAATTGCCAAGTCGTCACTAGAATAGCCAGCGTATCATCAACATCAATACTCAGTCTTCGCTCATATGCTCTGCTCCATCTCCGTGATGTACAACCGGATGTGGCTCTCCATCTTCATGTACTCTTCACGAGCACTTTGCACCTCACGCTCGATGTTCTCTTTGAGGTCGGCCATCTGCGCGCAACGTTAGCACACACCACCCAAGAAATAGACACGGTTTCGCAGCTTACCTTCTTCTCCGTCTGCTCAATTCGTACCCTCCGCTTCTCAACCTCCTCGCCGCGCTCCTTCCGCTCAGCAGCCAATTCATGATGTATCGCCCGCAGACCTTCAGTTTTCTGCTTGGCATTCATTGCCTTGGTCTCGGCATCTCTTCGCAGCTTGTCCGTCTTAGACTGCCATGACTCCAGCTGCTTGCGCAGCCTCTTCTCTTCGCGCTCGACATCCCGCACGTTGTTCACCTTCTCAGTCAAGGCGTCTCGGTGTTCGGCCGCTACTCGGCTTTCCTCTTCCTCCTTTTGCAGTTCGCCTTGTAGATCGGTGAGTAGACGTGTGAGGGATGTGATGTCGGTTTGTAGGAGTGTGAAGCTGTCGCAGCTGGTCTGCAGTGCTCTTGCGCGCTTGTCTAGGCGGTCGATCTCGGTGCGGTCGGCGTTCAGATTCGCGCTCAGGTCGCGGAGAGATTGCTCTAGTACGGCTGGCGACTGCTCGGTGTACGGTCGCAGCTTGTTCGCCTCTGATCTGGTGTTCATTACTGCGGATGTCTTGTCTTCGAGCATGGTCTTCATCCTGTTCTGCTCGCCTTTCACCCGCTCAAGCTTCTCTGTAACTCTCTCCTGCGACTTCTTCAGCTCTAGCAATCGTGTCTTGAGGTCCTGGTTACGCTTCTCCTTGTCCTTGATCGCTTGCTCCACGTTCTTTCGGTTCTGTTGCATCTCCTCAAGCTGCTCCTCCTTCTCCTGGTTGGCATGGTAAAGCTGCTCGATCGTGTTCTTGGTGTGCTCGGCGGAGTTGTAGTGCTCATCAATGACGCTGGTCTGCGACTCTCGGAAGCGAATGAAGTTGATGATGTAACTGAAGATCTTGACCAGCCGTGGTCGCGTAGGTCGGTAGAGGTCGGAGAAAGTGAAGTCTTTGATGCCGCACTCCAACAGTAATTTGCGCATGGTGATGAAGAAGCCCATCAATTCGCGCGTGTCGGCTGTGAAGATTCGGTCTGCATCGTCCGCATACATCTCCTCCGCTGCTGCGCGCATTGCTGGGGCGACGATCTCGCGTGTGGTGTTCGTGAGTAGTTCCGCGAACCATTCGAAGACTCGTTGTATCTGCTGTGGGTTTGG
>JAKLLW010000011.1:0-108864 GCA_022814695.1 Neocatenulostroma microsporum
GGCGTCATGGACGAGGTCAACAACACTATGCGGACATACGAGGTTATTGCCCGCTCTTGCTCGGCCATCTTCGCAGTACTGGAGCAGCTCTACCACGTCAACCACTTCTATCAGTTCTCTCTGCAGTACTTCGTCGACATCTTCGAGGCTGTGCTCCGCGCAGCTCGCGGCTCTGCCGAGCGCGACTCCAAGCGGCGCACCGACTCTATGGTCCGTGACCTGTTCAGCAAAGCCTATCATGAGACCTCAGCCTCTCTACTGCAGAGGGATCGTTTGACCTTGGCAGTGCTTCTGGCCCAAGCTGCACCATTCCCAATGGACAAAACATTGCTGGACACCCTCCTGGACGAGAGCGTTCCCAGTGCGGATGTCAGTACTGTGCCTGAGCAGCGTTCGTCGGCTATCGCGACAGCGTCGCGTATTGGCCCACTCAAGGATAGGCTGGCTAGCATTGGCGAGGCCGACATGGACGCTTTCTTGAGTACAGAGGAAGCCGAGAAGCGCGTGCCTGCGATGCCCACAGGCTCTAGCGAGCGCAATGATACAGCGCTCAAAGAGCTTCTGCTTGTCAAACTGTTGCGTGTCGACCGCTTAATCCCGGCTACCGAGCGCTTTGTCAACACTGTCTTCGGCGAGTCATTCCTAGACGTGGCGGAGGACCTTGGCCGCATCGTGAAAGACACTGTTGCGAGCTCACCAATAGCATTGTGCTCCAGCCCAGGGTTCGACGCCAGCTACAAGGTTGACCAGCTCGTTGAGCGAAGCAGTGCCAGCTGTGCAAGTGTGGCCATGGGGTCCAATGAGAGCGTCGCCAGTGCAGACAGCGCACTTGCAGCTGCGGCTGCCAATGGCTCATGGGTACTGATCAAGAACGTCCACCTCGCTGCCGACTGGCTGCAGAACTTGGTTAAGCGCATCGACTCGCTCAAGCCGAACAACGACTTCCGGCTATTCCTGTCGATGGAAACAAGCCCAAAAATACCCTCCAGCTTGTTACGTGCCTCGCGTGTGCTGATGTACGAGCAACCCGCCGGCATCCGAGCCAACATGCGCGACACGCTTTCTTCGCTGCCGGATCAAGCCACCAACAATCCGGTGGAGAAAGGGCGCGTCCACTTTTTGCTCTCGTACTTGCATGCTGTGGTGCAAGAGCGCCTTCGTTACGCTCCACGCCTCGGCTGGAAGAGCTTCTGGGAGTTCAACGACGCGGACTACGACTGCTCTGCCTTCATCATACAGTGGTGGACAGATCATGTGGCGCGCGGTCGCTCAAACATTGCGCCAAGAGCCATACCCTGGGAGATGCTGCATGCATTGGTCGTGCTGATGTACGGTGGAAAGATCGATGATGTGGATGACTACAAGCAGCTACAGACTCTTGTCGAGAAGACGATGACAGCGGAGGCATTCGAGGAAGGCTTCAACCTCATTGGCGAGGTCACCGGTGACGTTTCTATCAGTGTGCCGTTGCCGGCCGGTACCATTAAGAAAGACTTCATCCAATGGGTCAAAGAGCTACCAGAGCGCGAGCCGCCAACCTACCTTGGATTGCCGGCGAATGCGGAGAAGCTGCTGCTGGTGGCACATGCAGAGGAGATGTTGAGGAACCTCAAGACGGTGATGAACGTGCTTGACGAAGGCGAGCACGTTATGGCGGAGGCGACAGAGGCGTAGATGCGGCTTTCCTATGTTACGCATCGCATTGGAGTACAGGGCGTAAAGGTGCG
Source organism: Neocatenulostroma microsporum (assembly GCA_022814695.1). Classification (NCBI taxonomy): domain Eukaryota; kingdom Fungi; phylum Ascomycota; class Dothideomycetes; order Mycosphaerellales; family Teratosphaeriaceae; genus Neocatenulostroma; species Neocatenulostroma microsporum. The sequence continues at coordinate 1,728 of JAKLLW010000011.1, forward strand.
GACCGGTGGGCGGGCAACGGGCATGCGACGGAGATTGTACAGCATTTCAGCGTCTATACCCCATCTGCGTAGATCGATCAGGACATATGGGAGGTCTTATACGGCGATTGGGCGTTGATGTAGGATGTCGAGATAGCATTGACAGTACCATTCGTAAAGTAAATCAGCTACAGGTCAGCTCTCCAATCGCGACGGTATCTTGATATATTCCTGTGCTTCCTGTTCATCAACGACACTACCTCGATGTCTTCAGATAGAGTAACACGTTCAACCATCATGAGGAATAATCCGCAAGGCCATAGCTGGAGGTTGAAATACCTCGGGTGTCCACTTCGATATTCTCCGCCCTTCTGCGCTGCCTGTACATCAATTAGTTCACTCTTGGGGGCACACAACATCGATCACTCGATTCGCCACTCATCTCTAAGCGCGCACCTGGCACATGATGTTGCTCCGACGTTATGCAAGTGGCAGACCTACCTGACTCAGACGGGGAGCAGCCTCGCGGGCGGACAACTCCAGACTCGAACGCTCCAAAAGCAGCATATCGCAGCGGGAATCAACAACCTTGCTGGCCCAGATCCAACCATCCAACGAGGGTGGATAACAATCGACGTGGCTGCCCAAGATTCCTATTAGACGAGACTATTGTAACTCTACGAGAGAGCTACGCCGCACACCGATAGCGCTTACTCCCTTCGGAGATGTATGCACACTCTCTAGATCTTAGTATATGCCGTCTGTCACAGATCGGATTGTTATAGCCGTCTAGAGGACGATACGATAGCTAGTTCGATGTGTTGACTTTTAGAGAAAGCGGCCATGTCCAATGTCACCAGGCCTCGCAAGGTATCCAGCAGACCCTAGCTGCATGTCGCCAGACTCTGCCCGCCAAACATCCTTCCACCACACTCTACTCGCGCACCCGGCACGCCAGACCACGAGTACGGGGCGGGCGTGATCGAGCAACAAATGCGAAGAGATGGCCACACGGTCTGGGGCCTCGCAATCTATCGATGCGATTACGAAAGTGACGAGCAATGGGCGCAGTGCTTGCCTATTTTCCTTGATGCTGTCGACGAGACCCTGCGCGGATCCAACCGCGAGGATCTGCAAGACAGTATGCAGCTGATAGTCATGAACGACCAAGAGCTCTACTCAGGCCTGAGTCCTGTCGATATCCGCTCAAATTTCCGTCAGTGGCGAGACCAAGCAATCGTACAGGAACAGGGTCGCCATGCCTGTGATGGCGATTTCTTCTCGCCTCGCTACGCGTATTGTGTGCAGATTGACACCGGAGCTCTGCACTCAATCCTGAGCCAGACAAGCACTGCTGCACGATCTGGCGGAGACACCGGCTACGTGAACGTCATATCCGCGTTCGAAGGCCATGCGACTGGTGCTCGTCCGGAATACTATGAGGACCTGGGCGACGAAAACTTCGACACGGGCTGGATGAGGGTCGCTTGCAAGGAGTTGATTACTTTGGCTTGGTATTGGGTTGGAGACATCAACGCTTGGTATGGAGAGTACAAGCCGCCACCCAAGATCCACGACGGATGAGTGTCGGCTATATCGCAGTCGGTTCAGCTTCTGAAGGTTCCGCGGCATCTCACCCTGCATCTCAAGCTTCGGAGCTGGAGTCATGCGCCGTCGTGTCATTACGTGGCAAATGGAGATATGTATCGAGGTACACGTCCAGCGACGCCTTCCCGAACTGGCAACTCCAGTCCTCACGATTCACAAGCATCCCAGCCCAAGCAGGCACTCTTGAAACGCATCCCTTTCGGCCCCAGGTCCGACTTCCCATCTAATTGAGGACCCCGAGCTAGTCCCACAGCGTAAAATGGCCACTCTGGCTCCTTGCTATCCGGCTTCCCAGTATCCGATAGAGGGATCATACATCGTCCACCTCAAAGAAGGTACGATATACCACAACTACACGAGCTCCAACGTGCTCACCATGCAAAGGGTACCCCTTAGCCGAACATCTCCGAGTGGTCCCGGCGCTCAACAACCTAGTAATCGACGAGCTCCCCGACTGGGGTTACGGCGCCGACCTGCCGGACCTCGTACTTACCCTAGTCAGACAGGATGCTGGCGTTGAGTTTGTAGAGCAAAACACCGGTGGTGAATTTGCCGACACCCGCTTGGATGGAGAGGCTGAGGCGTAGATAAGTCAGCTCTCAAGCCAAGATGGCGACGCAGTGCTTCCGAATATGCGACAACCAGTACACGGATGTCTCACCATGGCTTATCAGCGCTGTCTTTGGTGCAAGAAATTTGGGAGGATCGGATCTAGGTTGCTAGGATCAGCGTGCAAGTCGCGGTCAGGGGCAGGTTCGTTGGCCAATGGTGGCAACTGTGATCGTTTACTCATGTACACTACATCAGCCCACCCCCAGCAAAGATCGCAAAGGCCAAGCCGGCAACAAGAGCACTCCACCTCAGCGCTATATCTGGAGCTCCACCACATCCGCCAGCTCCGCCGACACAAGCTCGTGGCACATCTGTGAAAGCCTGTTGATTGGGATTCTTGCCCAACGATCTAGCGACTTCAACAGTCGTACGGTTGATGGCTCTATCGCCTGCGAAGACGTCCAAACCACGTCCTGGCCCCTCCTCGATATATCCAGCTTCGAACTTCGGCGCACAGAGTTCCGCCACAGTGCCGTTCGGAAACGGCATACCAAGGTACTTTGGAGGACAGCCACTCGCGCTCGCGAGCACACAGTGGTAGGTGTTGAGGAAGTAGATGTAGCCTGTTGTGTTAACCGGAACGGGCATCGATACATTAGCGACGGCGGCCTCGAGATATTCGCCCGGTCCGAAAACAGGGAAGAATTGTGAATGTCCGGTTGCCTCGTAGATTGAAGAAGCGAAGACCAGATATGGGCTGTAATAGTAGTCGTTCGGGGTGCCATTTGTATCGTCGTATCGTTGGCCTTCTAGCCTGTATTTCGTGCTGATATTGAGATAGCCACCAGTCTCGATCATGCATTCTCCGTAGTCGTTGGCTTCCGCATCCGAGCAAACGAAGCCGTCAGATATGCGCCAAATTGGGTCCTGGTACACGCGGGTATAGTTACTCAAAACCTGTACTTGCTCGCACCAAGGTATTGGTCCGAGGTAGTGGTCGCCAATATTTCCTCCGTTCAGCGTACCATCATAGGTCAGTGTCGTGCCGTCAGGGTAAGTCCAGGCCACTTTCTTGCCCATATTGTCACTGTTGGCAGCGCTTGTGGTCGTAGCTAGAACGCCCGCAAGGCAGAGGATTCTGCGACCCTGAGTGATGTGCATGGTGCTGAGTTGGATAGGGTGTTTGCTGTTCGCCGTGTCTGACGGTGCAAGCTATCTGGGGAAACATGTTCCTTCTTCAACATGTGCTGGGCTTCGATCTGCACGGCACAGCCGCCTCACACCACTTGGGTAACTCATGACTGCTCCCGTATCCGGGTCCAGCGGATCAACATAGATATTCTGATGGTGCCTTGGGCGAGAAGGTTTGACGGCTCGCCTTGGCCTTCAGCGTGTGTCTTCGTCCGCGGCTGCTGGAGGAGATGCCTTGAACCAGAGTGTGGTTTTCGGAGACTTGGCGTCTGTCGATCAGCTTTGCTGACTGTCCACCTGTCGTGTCAGAGCGTGTCGATGAAGGCTTGCAACAAGATCTTCCGCGTGAGTTCTGGTCAAGACGGATCAAGCTTCTTGGCTGCGCACTTGGCTTGCGGGACTTTTGGCATCGCAAGAGGTCCGCTGGTCGAAGACTCTGAATCTTGCGGCATATCCCAGTTTGCCAGACGCCCGGGCACAGGCTATGGGTCTCAGTGCCTTGCTCAGCCGTCTCCTACCTCCTGGAGTCGGACTGAAGTCGCGATAACTGCCAAGGTACAGTATAATACCCGGCCGCCTCGGACCGTGCAATCCCCAGCTTCTCCAGACGTGGAGCCACTGGGGAAAGCAACACCGATACCACGGTGCCACCACTGACTACCAGTGGTCTACCACCACCACCACCACCACACGAAGAGTCCAAAACCTTGGCACTCGCGAGGCACCGAGGTTGCCTCCACCATTTCACAATCGACTGTACATTCGTCTGTTAACACTACTTGGAGTTATACGGCTCGAGCCTACACGGTGAGTCTCGACTGTCCACCTAGCATGCAGGAAGCGCCGCGGGAGGGGTGAGAGACCGATCATCAGTGGCAACCCGAAGGCTATGCACTGTGAATCTCACAATCATGAGACCTTGGAAGAAGGATCATGTGGCTCATCTTCACGGCTAGCGCTGAGATAAATGCACCTTGCGAGTTTATACTGCCAGTCATGATATGCTTTTGGTGAGCTTCGAGGACACCGCAGTCCTTGACTTCTCCCTCAGTGTTGCTTCGCTATCATTCGAATGGTGATCATAGCTGTTTTTCCCAACTTCGCTTGAAAGCCTCAGAACCATTGCATCTTCGCGAAGATGGCTGTAGCTATCACATACAGCGCATCGCTTCCAGAGTCTGCTTTCAGCTGCCCATCGAACAACTCCGGATCCAATTACACAGACATACCGTGGACCAACATCAACAAAACCGCCTCGGACTCGTTCTACGGTAACACCTACTTCCCACCAGCCGATCTGTACCACCCGCAAGACTCAGGGCCAGGCTATAGTTCAAGCCTTGCGGGCATCAAAGGATCGCATCCGCGCATGGCGCATTGCTGCGTCAATGGCTCGGAGTCGGCTTTTCGAGCTGGATCGCACGCACCTATCGCTCTTGCTGAGGATCATTGCAGTCAGTACTGCCGCTTCTACGGTAAGCACAACATTGATAGAGAGAAGCGTTGTTGGACCTTTCAAGGAGTGCACTGACCCGCACGCCCATCACCCTAGGCACCTTTGACCTGTGGCTGTGGTGTTTGACTAGGGAGGGCGATGACGTATCCAACGCTTTCTGGATCTCAGGTAACAGGACGATCTTTGAGACTTCCGGGTCTCAGCTTCGCGACGGGCCTTTCAATCCTCGCGCCGAAGAGATTCGGAAGTATGAGAAGTATAATGCTGCTTCCACCGCTCCTGTCTGCTTGTGGAGGGTGCTGTTGATCGCCTTTGGGGTGGCTTCTGCGGCAATGATGGGCGTTGAGGTTCTGTAGTCGCCAGATATGTGCTTGTACGATACGCCTCGACTCTTTCTTTTAGCATCCTCAATGATCTCCCGCAAAGACTTCGCAAACTTCCTTAAAAGAGGTTGGCTCGGGCGACTTCTTTCGTTTCATCTTGGCCGATTCACATTTGACTTCAACCATGTGACAGAAGGGTTTTCAATATAGAACGATCCGTCTCGTCTTTGGGATGTGAGGTTGGACGGGAAAAGGAAAACAACTTGGAGTGAGTAGAAGCTGTACATAACCCATGCTCTCATTGGCTCTCTGCCATCTCGGCCGCTCGGGTGAATTCACGGGCCCGTAAGCTCCTCAAGGCTGCGCCGCAACGTCAGTATACACATCTTCCATATCTTCCGTCCACCGCACAAGGCAGCATATATAGCCATGGCTGCCTCTCAAGTCTCGCATTCGCCTTGTAGCAAGTCGTCTGTCGATTCTCATGGTACCGGCAAGCCACCTTGAACCATTTCACCACAGCCTACAGCACATCACTAACCATGCCTTCACAACAACCTCCATCATCAATCCTCATCCTAGGCTGCGGCGTCGCTGGGCCAACATTGGCATCCTTTCTACTCACACACAAGGACGTTCCCGCCTCTCAGACTCCCGCCGTTACAATCGTCGAACGGGCTTCAGACGGTAATGGAGGGCTTCCACTAGCGAAGGGTCAGAACATCGACGTTCGCGGCGCAGGGGTAGCTGTCGCTAGGAAGTTGGGTCTGGAGACGGCGATCCGCTCGAGCGTCACAAATGAAGAAGGCAACCGCTTTGTGGATGACAGGAACAGGATTTGGGGAGAGGGTGCGGCGGACAAGACTGGAAGGGTACAGACGGGGACGAGCGATATTGAGATTTTGAGGGGGACGCTTGCGAAGCTGTTGTTTGAGCGGAGTAAAGACATCAGTGACAGCGTGAAAAGGGAGGGTGGTCCTGGCATCGAGTATATTTTCGGCGACTTCGCAGACTCCATCGACCAAGAAGGCGAGAGAGTAAACGTTCATTTCGCCAACTGCGGCGAGCATGGTCGCTACGACATCGTAGTAGGCGCCGACGGTCTCCAATCCACTACCCGCCGCCTGGTCTTCGGCTCTTCCAACTCGTCTGGCGAAGAGTATGTGAAAGGACTAGGAATGTACGGCGGCTTCTTCTCTCTCCCCGCCACCTCCACGGACTCGCTGTGGCGCCGCTGGTATCATGCTCCCGGTCGGCGATCCGTAATGATTCGCCCGCACGAACGAAAAGACATGAGTACGGTGTTCATGTCTATAATTCCCTGCACCACTGAAGAGCAGGAACGATTCGCTGCCGCCGCCTCTCGCTCCTCTTCTTCCGAGGCTAGTGAGAGGAAGGGCGCTACTGCTGCTCAAAAGGCTTTGTTGAAGCAGTATTTTGAAGATGCTGGGTGGGAATGCAAGAGGGTAGTAGACGAAATGGAGAAAGCGGAGGACTTTTACTACGATATGGTTGCCCAAGTCCATGTGCCCTCCTGGCATCGTGGCCGAGTAGTCCTGCTCGGAGACGCCGGGTACTGCGCAAGCCCAATAAGCGGTATGGGCACCACGCTCGCCTTGACAGGCGCCTACAACCTAGCCGGAGCCATCGTCAACCACATGTTCCTCCCATCCCTTTCCGACCAACCATCCGGCGAAGATGTTAAGCAAGCTTTCGAAGAGTATCGCGAAGCCATGTTACCAGTAGTAACGAAAGCGCAGAACCTCCCTCTCGGGCCTTCTACGCCCAAAGTCATGCTACCGGAAACGGCTTGGGGGATCTCGATCTTGCATTGTCTAGCGTATGGGATTTGGTGTCTTCAGGCTTTGAAGCTGCAAGAAGTTCTTGCCATGTGGAAAGGACCACCGGCGAACAAAGTTCAGGTCCAGGAATATGGGTTTAGAACACTTCCGGAGTGGGATGGTTGGACGAGAGTAAAGGAGTGAAGCAGATGGGGTGGGACGTAGGTGCATTGAGGGCAATTGGTTGAGGGAGAGAGACGGTCAGTAAGAAGGAACTCACCACTCAACTATTGTGAGCCGCACGTCTGTGCACCCGCGATAATGGTTGCAGAGACTGGTGTTGACTACGACCCAGTCGCTGGTGGCCGGGATACTGACATGTGTCGATGTCTCGAGGTGAGCCAATCAGAATTGGTGATAAGGCCACTTGGGCTACTCCACACCACTTCGGACAGACGAGTGGATCCACAGCAATGTCTGTTGAGATCAGCGAGGAGATGGCAAAGGTGGAGTTGTTGTATGATGAGGGTGGTTGATGATATTGTATCTCATGATGCCACCCGACCGTCATATCATCAGGCGTTCAATCCCATAAGCCGCCGTTGCTGCGTCAAGTCATACACAACCTACTCGCCCTCAGTGGGATCAACCGATGGCGAGGCTGTACGAGAGCACGAAGGGAGAGAACAAGATAACTCCTAGGCTTTTCTTTTCGTATTGATCGTATGTATGGCAACGCGACATAAGTAGGTAAAGTGTGTTCCTCGTGGAAGCAGGTCTGTGCAACAAGTGTGTGAATTGGTGAACTATCTGAGATGGGGGTCACATCTAGTTTTATATAAGGGGTGACTGAGTTGGTAATGGTAACTGGTTCCAGCCACCAACACAAACGACTATTGTGGAAGTCGTGTCCTTGTAAGCGAGTACGTCCTCGCACATCATGTCCTGCCCCATACCCATCATCAACACCCATTCATACCCTTCGTACCATTCTCGTTGAGGTCGGCTCTTCGTCAGTGAGTCATTTACGACCCGTACAGGTCGTCGTCATCATCTTCGAACACTCCAGCTTGGGACGAAGAGGCCCTGTTGCTATGACCAGTCGCGCGGTGATCAGGCTGTGCTTGGTCCGGCGAAGTCGAGGGACGCCCATGGCTGTAGGTAGAGCGTCTTGGAACCCTCGGGCCGGTACGCTGATCGCTCGCTTGTGGAGGAGGTGGACGAGACATGGCTGAGTCCGGAGCCTGTTGAAAGGCAAGAGCATGTTGAGCAAGAGCGGCCTGGATGCCAGCCTGGATCCCGGCTTGGATGGCGGCTTGGATGGCGGCTTGGATCTCGGGATAGAAATCGCCTTCACCACGGCCCATCACCGAAGCAGCGTGGTAGACGTCGTTGCTGGGACCATTGTACCACGTGTCTCGACCTGGCGTCTCAGCGCCATCAATATACTGAGTCGTGGGGCGACTGGGATATGGTGTCACAGCCGCTGAAGGCTTGTATATGGAGGCCAGGGAGTAGCGAGAGACATCGTGATGATCGTCGTCTGGGCGAGTACGCTTGGGCCGCGTGAGATCCAAAGTATGGCCGACCCCATCGAGTAGAAGCAGATCAACGAGCAGCAAAGCAGACCCCGCGTATCTGCGAAGATTGACCCTGGCCACATACAGGGACAAGACAATGGTCGCGAGGATGAAGCTGAGTCCGTTAAAGATCCACCACCAGACGGTATTGCGGTGACGGCGAAGGTCTGCATCCCTCAAGAAGCCAATGAGGAGCAAGGCAAACGTGCCGAAGATGCGCACACATGTGGCTGTGAAGAGCCAAACATTGAGCTCGTCAGGGACGCCGTTCTTGGCTGAGTTAAAGGAGAGGGCCAGGCATAAGGCGATGACCACGGACACGGAGAGATAGAACGGGGGGAGTCCTGTCTTGCCCAGCCAACCCTTCTCGAGAACGGAATAGTGGGCTGTATGCACATGTCAGCGTGCATAGGGTGTACTGTTTCGTCAGGCAGCATGTGGCATGTCATGTTAGTGACATACCCTGATTGTGTAGACTGTCATGTTGCCCGGGTTGTTCTGGAATCCTCACCCAATGCTCCCCTCGTACATCGTCGACTCCAGGCCTTCCGCGCAGAGTGTTAGACCTTCCAGGCGTGGATGTCATGATGACCTGATGCTGGAAGAATGGGCATGCGGGTAGGCCGTCGAGGGCACGTAAGAGAGGGAGGAGTAGCGGAAGCTTGCGTGGCGTATGCTTGAGCTGCGCTGGCTCGAAACGAATGTCGAGCCGGCACCCTGATAGCGATAGCGAAAGGCTGGCCGTCGATCTGCAAAGGAACGATGCTGGATCAAACAGCCAAAAATGAGTGTGAGAAAAGGGGGATCAAGGTGAGTGCCGATGGGCTGAGGAAGGAGAAAGGGGAGAAGGGGAGCATATAGGGAGATCGATGGATTATATGCAGTCGTGTGCCGTTGCTTCCAGAAGACGACGGGAACGGTTGAGCTGGGTTCAGTCTACGATGAGCCCATCAACCTGAAAGGACAGTGCACCGACCATGTTGCGCCCCAGTGGGTCGACGATACTCTACAGCAAGTACTCGCGAGCTCGAACGAAAGTCGCCTCGCGTTAAACTAACCCGCAGACTTTTCTGCGAAGACGCAGAGCGCAGTGCTCGCCCCTTGACCTCCAACAGCAGCGCGTGGCAGTCGCAGCTATGCGTATTCGAGTACAAGCGTCCCAGGCGTGAGTGTATGCTTTGCGGATGTTTCCGCCAGCTCTCCCAGCCTGTAGTTCGGATGATGGCCGCTCTGTATCATCGCCTGTCGCTCTCATAACGCGCCCTCGCCAAGACACGGCGTCCTTGACCGCCCTTCTGCACTGTATCTCGTTTTCGAGGTCCGCGAGCCGTTCAATCCGTGCCCTCCCTAAGCAAGCGGCACCGGGTCTGCATTGCCATATCATGATGTAAACTCAATTCTTGATCTGCGGCCCCAATGGGGTAGCGCGATGGGTGACGGGGACATCAGGTAGCCTGCACCCTGCGTGTTTTCCCAACTCAGATAAGTAGAGCTCCGTCTCCAGCTTCCATTTGGCCTGCCCCACAGCCTACGCGTCACTCGTGATCGGCTACCCATCTGCAGGTGCTGACATCGTACGAGGCACGTTCGAGGCAGCTATGTGATCCTTGCGGCGCCGGTTCGTATTACAAATGACAACCTGGCGGTACCTGATCCTGCTATCTTCGTCCTCCGATCAAGCTGCAAGTATGCCTCCATTCCTGGAACTTTTGCCGTAGAGCAGAACAAGGAGGTAAGATGTGAAGAGTCCGCGGTGTCCAGCCGTCGACGCCTGCGATCGCTGCGGAATCGGTCGATCTTGCGTGTCCTCGAGCGGACAGTACGAACTCACCAGTCGAAACACGCTAAAGCAGGTACCCCATGCATCCAGGAATAGTGTTGCCCATCACTTTCCGTTGAGTTCGGCCGTGTTTGCCTGCACGCGAACGATGAGATGGAGCTAGTTCGCATTCAACTGCGTCCGAGGCGACCTGATCCGCAAGATCTCGCGGGCAATGACGAGACTTCCAGGTGTTCATACGAAGTTCCAGACCGTAGCGTCGTCATTGCGTGTTGCGTGTTGTGTTTGGGCGTTCGTCGTACGATGCATCAGCGCGCTCTTGGCGTGAAGTCGGGAGCGTCCGGCGGACCCATGCAGCTGCAGCCGTTCCAGCTACAGCCATCAGGGGCGCCTGGTCATTCTTGTATCCTGCAGGGTCATTGCCGGAGGGCTGATGCCAGAGGGTTAATGCGAGAGGGTGTCAATACGCCCTACTCCTGTCCGCGTGGGACGATGACGTCCGTGCGACCCTGCGACGGTCCGAATGGTGTCTTCGTTGTTCAATTCTGTTCTAATCTTCGCTGCATTCTTTCTCATATCCCTTCTGTTCTTACGACGGCGCTTTCGAAGGCGAGAGTACTTTTTCCATGGCTTCCAGGAAGGACAATCGCTGTCATCGCAGCAGTCGGAGCGCTCTTGTTAAAAAGGTCAACAGACTGATACGTAACCTTTCGGCGTGGCGCGAACGCAAGACCTCGCAATGGTGTGACTTCGACATGTCAGAGGACATAGACGACTACTGGACGAATGGTGATTTCGACACAGACTCTGGATACTATGGTAGCAATGCTTCGAGCAAATGCGGTAGCGACGCCGACACGAACAGTCTGCGAACTTCCATCGATGATAACAGTGTACGGAATCTTCTTGTTGAGGCATTCCCGGATTTGAGGGACACAGCACCTCAAGCAAATAAGGCTGCCGAAATGAAGATCCCGCCAAATACTAGCAAGCCAGATTCTGCGGTTCGAAAGCGTGGAACGAGTGACGTTGGAAACTACCCTGCAAAGCGCGTAAGTCAACTCATCCAGGGTTCATCGTAACACCTCCTAACTTGTCGCAGCCCGAAATTGTGTTCCAGGACGACCAGTACCTGACTGCGCAACCGAAGCAATGGAACTTCCAAGTAGAGACTTCTGGACAGGCCAACCTCGCACCAGTCCAGCCAACGAACAAATGTGTGACGTGTGGCACGATCTGTACAAGCGGTGCAGCATTAGAGACACATGGGAGACAGCACGCACATCACGCATTTGCGTGCCCTTATTCGGGCTGTGAGAAGCGATTCACACCCTACGCATCATATATCCGCCACAGATCCTCACATGAACCCAAGAATCTGTTTTCCTGTCCACTATGCCACCGTAGCGGCGCAGATGGTTTCGCTAGACGGGATCATCTTACACAACATTTGCAGAAAAGCCACCCATTGAGTGGTGTAGCTAAAGCCGGATATCGATTTTGTACATACGAGACCTGCAGATTCTACCACACTCCGATCGAAGTAGATGGCGCGCTCTGTACGACGCAAGAAGGCATTAATAAGCACTTAAAAGAGGAGCATTTGTTCAGCTGCCCAGAGCCTGGTTGCGTGAAGGGTGGGAGCGCCGGCTATACGCGACTGCGTGATCTCCAAAGGCACTTGCGAGAGAAGCATGGTAAAGCGTTGGACGATAATGGCTCATTAATTGCTGCTGCTCCACCTGCGACATCGTACGCTGCGCCCAAGCGATCGTGCCTAGGACCTGTCGAGCACCACCCTACATACCCGGAAGTTTGCTCTCGGGCAGGGACTTGGATACAAGACGAGAGCCTAAACTTCCGAGCAACCGAAGACGCCAGCATTTGTCCACTGATAAGCTCTGTGCACCACGAACGCTCGTCCGAGCTGGGACCAGGAGCTTCTCAGAGAGGCATGGACCTTGGGCCGGACTGGTTTTTGGATCAGTCATCACTCGACATCTTCTCATCTGATACTCTTGAACTGTTGTTCAGTCAACATGAGTACCCCACGGGCACCTTCTTACACCAGGAGTGCGCCTACAATTCTTCTCCTTTCGGTGAGGCCGGGTTTTAATGGCACGCATGGACTACATACCTACCAACATTTGGCGGGAGAATAAGGAACGGCGGTCAGTCAGCTCAATACCTTGTAGCCGGCCGCGGGTGGCAAGACATGAACAATTATCGGACAGGTTACGATGTCAATGATCTTCTGAGAGGGTCAACAAGCAACTGCAAAGGGCATTCGGAAAACAGTCTGTGGTTGACGGCTTAATCCGATGGCTAGACGACCTCGCGACGGAACGCCTACCAGGCGCACAAGCAAGCAAGCCGCGGTCAAAATTGATTAGTACGTAGCGGAGAGTGCAGAGTACAAAGAGCTGCAATACGTGTCATGCTAGCCAGAAGCTAAGAAAGGCAATTCTCGCCCTGCCCACGGCCGCCGCACTTGACAATATGCGTGACCAACTGCACAATCCAGATCTTGTCCAACGCAAGTACAACCACCTTGTCACCAGCAAGCGCAAAGTTCTGCAATTTGTAGCCTGCCTCTACATCAGCAGCATCCAAGAGCACCATTGCATTGATGAAGCCAAGGACTTTGCCAGTGCTACTTCGGACGACAATCCCGTCCGCCTCGCCTGTCCACACCCTCCCAGCATCGTCGATGTGCAATCCATCCGATATGCCTCGCTGCGCAAATCCAAAGAGCCTCTGATCTCTCGGGAAGCCATCCTGGTCCAAGTCGAAAACGTATATCGCAGAAGAAGCGGTGCCGTTGGAGCCATAGTCGTATGACGCTGGTGTGCTAGTAACGTACAACTTCGTTCCTTCTTTATTGACTCTGATTCCATTCGGCACAGAGATATCAGACTGATCTATAACCGGCAGAAGTGTCTTCTGCTGCGGATCCAAACGCCACACTGCGTCCGGGAGTTGTGGTAGCGATCCACCGTTGTACAGAGCGGAGAGCGGGTCATCGGTGAAGAACATGTAGCTGCCGTGGCCGCAGTTGGTCCAAGTAACATCATTTGGCCCGTTCAGGCGAAGCCCAAAGTAGGAGTCGACGACCAGGAACGCCTCTCCAGTTTCGGGGTCTACTCCGTAGATCGCAGGCGCAGATGTCGCATTGCCATCCGCCGCGACATACACGACGCCCTCGTGATAGTATCCGCCGTTTGGGTTCACGACCGGTATCCTCGTATTAGGCTCGTATACCTCCATTGTGTCGAGATCCAGGACCGTCAGATAATTGGATTCATTAATTGTCGGTCCTGTGAACCACACCTCGTTGCGATCCCAAACCCACACCCCCATCTCGTCCGCGAAAGGGTACGACGCATTGGCCGCGAGTTGAAGAGATGCATTCGGTGGTAACAGATCGAGAAATTCTTCGTCGAAAGCGACGAAAGGAGCTTTTGCCGCGGACTCCAGCTGCGCTTTATAGCTTGAGCTTCCAGCTTTGGTATTCAGGAAAGGCTCTGAGACGTTCTCGTGGAAACTCAACGGTAAGAGGTATGTAGTATTGGAGTCCAATAGAAGGGCTGATGCCGCGAAGGCCTGTACCGGAAGGTTGATGCACATGAGGACTCCGAATAAGCTGAGGTGCAATGGTTCGATGCCCATCATTAGGAGCCGGTCGACTATCTCCGAACAACGAAGGCAGTGATAGTTAGAGGTGAGGCCTTCGACAAATCTAAGGAAGGTGTCGTCGGGGAAGGCTTGTGGCTGCTAAGATGTTGCTGAACATCGAGCTATCTTGCTAACTATAAGTTGACCGTCAGGGGCTGTACACACCGCGCAATGGTGCCCGACCATGGTATGTTCGAAATCTTCAACACCACTACAGTGGAAGAGGCAATGGAATCGCACGCGCATAAGCCTCAACGCCGGCCAGCCGCACCAACGGAAGTCGGGATCGACGTGGGTCGCTTTCTGATGCAGTCCGAAGTGTTGGTCTGCAGGCGTGTTTGACGCCAGTACGCGTATACCGTCTTTCAAGAAAGGAGATGGTGCCACCACGAAGTTGATACCCGATTAGGAAAGAGCGGGGCTGGAACCGAGCTACAGGTGCAGTTGCAATGTGCACGAGCTGAGACGCCACCCGGCAACCCGGCTACGCAGGTGTGTCAGCGTATTACCTGGTGCTTATTCTTCTAGCTGCATGGTCTGCATAGATTACGGGCCAGTTGCGAGCGAGGTTGGTAGGACAGGAGCAGCGAAGCGAGCAGAAAGCCCGACCGGCCATGGGTTGCTCGACTGGCTTTCGGGGCGGTATCGAGAGAACAAGCATTACCTGTCTATCTAGTTCATCGGGTCGCGATCGGAGGACCAGACATGCGACGAGTCTCATACCGGTATTCCATTCTCTTCATGACAAAAGACCTGCGGCCCTCTGATGCGAGCGAATAGCACCTCCTGGTCCGCCCTGTCGAGAGTAGGTGGCAACGCGCTCTGTAATGCTGCTGAGCCCTCCGATTCATTGGCGTCCTGCGCTGTCGCTGTTAGATCGGCCTTCGCTTCGTAGTCTGCAACGCATTTCAACACTGCGGTCTCCCTCTTTTTGTACAGATAGCTGTTGAAGTCCAAATCCGTCCGACCTTTGGCCCGGAAGATCTTAGTGAGTCTCTCCCCACGAACGTCTCTCCGTACATTAAGATTGTCGTTGTACAAGGGCATCAGCATCTCCTCTCCCTTCTTCGGGTTCCTCCTCATCTCCCTCTGAGCCTCGGCTAGAAGACCACCTTGGATCTTCTTCGTCCAAATTGCATTGCGTCTCTGGTGCTCTGCTGCCTCGCGGAAGAAAGCGTCCAGCATGCCGCGCCATTCGAAGCTCATCTCCCGCTCTCTGGCGTCGAGATCGAGACCCGGTAGTTCAGTGTCGTTCGCCCATCCTTTGAGAACGATGACGTGAGGCGCGAGATCCGGTCGGCTGTCCTCTGCCAGCGCATCACCGATGGACTGGTCGAGCGCTCTGCCCCAATGCTCAAAGCGCAACTCCTCAACGGCTTTGGCGGGATCATTCCTTGCGAAAGCAGCGTCCTTGGAGAAGATACACCGATCCCGGTTCGTCGCATCGAAACAATCAAAGGACATGGTGAGCATGAGACGGTGGAACTTGTTGTGCAGACGTAAGGTACCCAGGTCATATCGAATCGTCGTCATCTTCGGGTCCTGGAGGTATTTCTCGGAGAAGACCTTTTCGATCCATCCGCGCCAGAGATGACAGACACGCCGGCCCTGGGTCTATAGATGGACAGGGTGCGAGTTGTAGTCGAAGATGCGAGCCCAGAGCTCGGCTGGCAAGGTTGGGACGTTCTTCGGATTGGTAGCCTGAGTCTCATGCGGTGCTGTGGTGACAGGTTTGGTGGCCGAAGACGACATTGATAGGGTCTTTGCCGGCTGACTTTGGCTCTTCTTGGCCTTGCTCACGCCTGCTTTGGCTGATTGTGCTGGTGGTAGTCTCGCTGCAGGTGGAGGTGCTGGCTTCTCATCTTCGCTGTCTGACACCACCAGCGAATCCTACTGAAGCCCACTTCTTTATCGATAAGTAGCTAGCTCAGGCCCGCGTTTCACATGCGCCACCGCCGCCTCCGCATTTTGGTGGCGGCGGCGGCGGCGCAGCACCGACTTCGTCATCTGTTGCTTCAAAGGCAGCAGCATTCGACGACCTACTACAGAACTTCTACTACGATCATCTTGGGACGACCACCAGACACAGTCATACCAGAGCAGAAGGCGACAACATGTGCGGCAGCGACATCTTCCTCGGCCTCATCGCCATCCTCTTCCCTCCTCTCGCGGTCTGGGTCAAGAAGGGCATATGCAGTGCTGACAGCCTCATCAACATTGCGCTTTGCTGTACGTAGCATAAACCGCACTCACACTCATAACATTCTCCGTACTAACGCGACCGCCATACAGGTCTTGGCTTCCTTCCTGGTCTACTACACGCATGGTACATCATCGCAGCCAACCCCGAACCAACCTACGATGAGCTAGCCCAAGACGACCCCGAGCGCGGTAACACAGTCACATACTACTACGTCCAGCAAGACCAGCCGCGATATGCTGCGAGAGGGCAGGGCGCACAGGGAGGTTATGGGACTGTAGGCAATGCGACACCGAATGCGCAGTTCCCGCAGCAGCCGCAAGGTACGTATCTGACGCCTGGAGGCCGTCACAGACATTCGAAAGCCCTTTAGACTTTGCGAGACGTCCGCTGACGTTTATACCCATCGCTTCTCAGGCCAGCAAGGCTTTGTCCAGCCACAGGCAGGTGCTTCAAGCGGCGAGGAGGTGCCACCGACATACCAACAGGCAGTGGGCGATCACAAGGTCCAGAAGCCGTAGGCCACATGCTAAGTCTATGGTAATTGCGCAGGCGTTTGCATAGTGTTTCCGGCATGAGACATGGTGTTATGAGGCGGGCTGGCGTAATGAGTATGAAGAGGTAGTGTTTGTATATGAGAAGCATGCATCACCGAGGCTCGCTGACACCGGAACTTGCCGCCTTTCTCTTTTATCCTATCCAACAATTAAGCGCTTGTATCGGCCACCGGGTGTCTTACAGCCACCAGAGTGTTACGAGATAGTTGAAGAGATCTCGACAAGCTCTCCGGATTATCTTGATTATCTTGCGATCATTAAGCAGCTATACAGCGAAGACTATTGAGAGGGAACTAGATGAGGAGGAAGGGCTGCCACTGAAGGAGGGTACGGTAAAGGTGCAATGTTATAGGAGACGGGGTGTTGGCGGAACACAGGAGAAGTGGGTGGATTGTTTTGGAAACTATTCGCTTGAGCCATACCTAGCCGGCTCCGGTCCGGCTCCAACTGGAGACGACGGACGTCGCATTCACGTCATGAGTAAAGAAGCTGGGAAGGCTGTGTCATAGATCAGAGAGAACATTCACACTGCCTCAGGCTAGCCGCCAAGCTTCCATGAGGCACTGGTCGTTATTGCCTAATCTGGTCACACGCTAGCGCCGAAGCCGATCATTGATACTTCTTTCGACGTCTCTCCGCATAACTTGCTAAAACTAAAAACACAATCGGCTTGGACTTCGTCTTGCTGAGAAGGGCTACAGAACGATCAATCGAGATGGCCACCACGGGCGACCACCGCTGCGCCTTCCTGCGCCTTCCAGCGGAGCTACGCAACCACATTTACGAGCTCGTCTTGCCAAGCGACTGCAACATTGAGCTTGCCTGGCTGGAGCCGAACCAATTACGCACACGCAATCGACGCATCGTCGCCTCAGTAAAGCCAAAGGGAAGCAGCGACAGCTCAGCCGACAGTGTCATCATCCTCGCACCACCTCCGGGTCTGATTCACGCATGCCAGCAAATCCGCCACGAGACAGCGGCCACCTTCTACAGCTCCAACGCTTTCATCGTCAATAGGCGCGACATTGCGATGAAGTGGCTGAGCTCTCTTGGGCGGATGGAGCGGGCTTGCTTGACGCATGTCAGAGGGTGGGAGATAAGGAGCACCTACGACAGCGTAGAGCAAGGGAGGGTGATGGCCGAGATGCATGAGAATGCTTTGAGCCAGATAGGACTGGCGGTCAAGGCGGGGCCGATGGAGATGCCGTGCTACAAGGAGGCGGCTGCAGACGGGCGTGGTATAGGCGATGTGGTGTGGGTGGACTGTTTCGGCGCGTATACGCTTGATGAAGGTGAGAAGGCGGGGCGTGAAGCTGTTTTTAAGTTTATTTGAGAGGGTGCGGAGAAGGGGATGACAGGTGCTGGGAGGGGTAAGAAGGCATAATGCTCATGACATGCCAAATCTGCCAGACGCCCATCATGATATCGGCCAGCATGTAACAGGGAAAGTTCTCAACCCCCGGACGGGGCGCCATTGCAAATGGGTATGGTAAGCAGGACATAGTGCCGACAGACAGTAAACACTTATGGGTATCTAAAGTAGCTACAACTCGCAATAGAAGCCCGCCGCTCCCGCGAGCTTACAATCGAAAGATGTCAAGAGTTGACATATACCCAAAACCATCACAAACTCCACCCCAAGTCACCGAATGCCACCATGGCAAGAGACACAATACTCCCAAAACGCCGCCGCAAGAGAAGAGTCCTCGCTCGCTAATGCAGCCCGCTCCGAACGACAATGAAGCACACAACGCCTAGTCTCTTTGCCGCCTTTTACGACGACTTCTGCTGGTGCGGCTCAAGCGGCACGCTCTTGTCGTAGAATCTACGGATGATCAGCATGTGCGTTCGGGAAAAGGGGCGGGTGACGACTTACACATATTCCTCATAAGTCATCCCCTTCACCGACTTCTGCATAGTATCATCCGGCAGCTTAGTATAGCTCCACGGGTCCGGCTCGTACGTAATTGCCCTCCACGTGTGGAAGAGTTGTCTCCAGTAGCAAGTCTGAGCTGCAGGCGTGAAGTAGCGATCACGAAAGCTGTTTGCTGCGTTATCGGCAATTCGCTGTGCGAGCTGTGGGTTGGCCAGCAATTCGTTCATCTTCGCTGGGAGGTCCGACCAGTCGTTCTCGACTTGGACGTAGTTCTGCTCTGGGCCAGCGGGTTTCAGGAGGTGGTAGAGATGGGTGTGCCAGCTGAGCTTGTGGATGAAGATAGCAGAATGGCAGGAGAGGAGGTACTTCAGGCGACCAGACCAGGTGGTGCCTTCAGTGTGCACGGCGTACTTGTACCGGCAGTGGTCTGGCATAGTTATGCGATACTTGGCTTGGTCCTCATCGCTCGTGTCCTCATCTAGTCTTCGGACGTCAGACCATGGCTGTCCGGAAGTTTGCGCGATGAGCGGCTCACGGAGCTCAGGGTTGAAGGCGGTGGTGCCGCGCCAGACCAATAGGTCCTTCTTAGCCTCGAAGCTGTCATGGTCGACATCAATAGCTTGGCGCTGGAAGTCGCCGAATGAGCCTGCTACGCGTGGGTAGCTCCAGAAGTTGAAGTCGGGTATGGTCCAAACCTGGTCCATTACAGGATCGCTGATGTTGCGCGAGAAAGCCCATATCGCAGTGTCTGGACAGTCTCGGCATAGGTCGATGATATCGTTGATCTTGATGGAGAACTCAATGTTGGGTACCGGTTCTGGTGAGGCCATGAGAGCTCGGTAGATCTGGTGCAGCGTCGCATGTGATCGCTCCTTCCAGTGGAGGAAGTGGTTGAGTCCGCGCGAATGCACGATATAGAGCTGAACAATGTCAGCATTCAGAGCGACATGTGTGCGAACCGTGCAGCATGTCATACCTGTCCATCATAGATCATGCCCTTCAAGCCTCCATCTCCACTCCACGCCAAATCAATGTTCTCAGGCGTGAAGTTCTTCTCTCCCCTCTTCTTTCTCCAGTAGTCTTTCGCCCTGTTGATCTCCACATAGAGATCCGGGAATGACTGTGAACACTGCTCTTGCGTGAGGCTATGGTTATTCCTATCCCACCTCGCGTCGAATGTCCAGTGTGGCTTTTGCGCCTCTGTGCTCGTCGCTCCCGCCTGCGCCGCCTTCGTCGCGATCGGCGCCGCCGTATCCAGTCCGCCTTGTGGTATGACAGGCGAATCCAGTGGCGTCCATTGGTGGCCGAGGACCACGTACGCGACCACAACCAGCAAACCGAGAATCACCAGGTTCCGTCGTGAGCGAAGAACGCGCCACATTCCATCGTGCGTCGTCGCAGAAGCCATGATTACGCAGCTTCAACGACTTGCTGCTGGTGCCTCAAAGCATTGTGTGAAGAGAAAGGAGTGGAGGAAGGGCGACATAGTTAGCTGACATCTCAGGAGAGCGCAACGTGACAGTCACAAGCCTCCAAGCGTCGCCAAGCTGCGTATCTCGTGCGCCTCGATTTAACCTTTAAACCCTGCTTGCTCTAGCGAAGTGTGGGGTGACCCAACATTAGCAAGGGCACCGCCGCACCAGGATCGTCGGCTCGAACTCTCGAATCTGGCAGCTACGCTAGCGTGGCGTATTCGTGTTGACGATCGCACTGCCTTCTCATTGAAGTAGTTCAGGAATACGGCTGCTTTTCTTGCGGTGTGATGTCTTCTCATCTCAGCCAAATACGAGATTGGACTCCGAGATCCTTCAAATGATCTACGTCGACAACGGCTACCTGAAACCGTCAAACAAGACGGGCCGAGAGATTGAACGACAGACCCCTGTGCTCAGCCTTGTGAAACTGTCGCACGTCCGACACCGAGCTTTTCCCTGCGTCTCGAAGCCATGAAGAAACAGATGAAACAGTATCTTGACGACACGAGCGTTGCAGAGCCGCAGAGTTTGCGGTCTATTTTGTAGCAGAGCCTCTGACACACGCTCCTTATACATCGCCCAAAGCGCCCCATCTCAATACCCACGGCCCTCTATCCTACACATGATCCATCCAAAACGCCTTCGCTATGCCTGCAGTCGTGTACACGGGGATAGCATCGCTACTGTCTCCAGTCAATCTCGATAACACTATCCCTACTACCCGCCACACCCTTCTCACCCTTCTTCACATAGAATTGCCTGACACTCCCGTCCGCATCCTTCGTAGCATAAGCAAAAGTCCAACTAATCTTGTCCTTGCCCTTCTGTAACTCCGGCCTCGTAGCTCCTAAGCTGTGGTGGAACATCAGTCGTCCGGGCTTCTCGTGGACATTGACATCTTGTGCGAAAGTAAGCTCGGTCAGGTTCAGGTCCGGCAGGCCATTGGGGTAGGACACGATGCTGTAGCCGTTGGTCATGACCATGTCGTCCTTGAAGAGGTAACGCTGTAGGAAGGTCTCCGGCCCAGCGACGTCAGAAACGGTATGCGCTAGAGGTACATCGTGGTAATGCCAGCTCTTCCAGTGGTGTACCGTGAGTAAGGGATGCCAGCCAGCTTCGTACCAGCCTGATATATCACCCCATAGGTCTATCTGGTGCAAGCCAGGCAATTCCGTAAGATGAACTGTCGGGCTCGTGACTTCAAGTATGCAGTCTCGCCACAGCAGGTCTCCAAAGCCGGTATCCTGTGGCTTGCAGCTCTCGGACGCTGCGGCCAATTTCTCCATAAGCGGCGGCGAGATGAAGAAACCTGCTCCGCCCCAGGCTTTGAATCCTTCCTGCGCGATGCGGAAAAGGCCTTCCGTCAAAGCACCAATATACCATTCCTTCGCAGGGTCGTGCGGCTTCAATTCGCGGAGCATGTGCTCTAAGGCTACGAAGAAGGTGTCGTCGTCGATGATGCCAAACCATTTCGTGTTTGATCTTCGGTTCTTTTGTAGAACTTCCGCAAGCGCAAAGTTCTTGAGACCTTCCGTGTCGTCGCTTTTGCCTTTGTACGGCTCAAAGATAATCTCGATACCCAGATCCATTGCTTTCGTGCGTACAGCGTGTATCTGTTCGGCATTCGTCTCCAGATTCGGTTGATCGACCAGTAGGACCAACAAGGGCGAGCCGGTGTTGGACAGCCATCTCGACAGCGCTGGCAGACTCGCGTCTATGCGTTTCAATAATGTGGCCATTCCAAGGAAGAGTTCGCTCGTGTCGACCTTCTTGCTCGGATTAAAGTAAGGGACATCCAGCTTTACAGTCTCCTGACATGGTAGCAGCGCATCATCGCTCGTCAAGCCCTGATACGCTTCCGTCTCGAACAACTTCTCAGGAAGCTCGACCAGCGAGTTCCGCTCCACTCCCTTTTTCGGTCTGACATCAAAGCAATATCGTCTGAACTCGAAATGCTGACCATTGCCTCCAGTAAGATCCAGCGCCTTCAGCGCCTCCTTGTCAGCACTCATATCACCCACATCATTCGTCTGTGGCGTCGTCCCTTGCTGGCCGCCGCCGGTGTTGTGCCACTTGGGTAACTGCAAGCCAAGCGATTCAAAGTCGTCTCCTGACCTGGGGAACAGCCAGTAAGTGGCGATGATGACAGACAATACGAGGGCGACGACGAGCCAAAGTGGCCTCCTGGCCATCACGCTCATGGCGCTCAACCTGTATGCGATTAGATCGGTCTAAACACAAAAGCGCAGATACGAGGAGGTGAGATCGTACATAGGTGGAGGTAGGAGGGTCCGGAAGGTTGTGCGGAACGGGTGTGCCTGAAATTGGCGCTCAAGCCGCACGTCGGCTTGCGCTTCGGGGTCCCACATCGAATCCATTTCTCTGAAACTTTGGTCGCCCGCTTCTGTCACTTTGACGACCTCTATAACCTTCCGAGACACTTGTTGAAGAATGTCGATACGGAAGCGCAATGAGTTCCTGGAGGGTGATGAGAGTGAGGATGAGGATGCGCAAGGCTACGATTCGGAGGATCACGAGGAAAGCCGAGGTGGCATAGGCGGGCGAGCCAGCAAGAGGCGCAAGACCGATCAGGTGTCAGACGACGACTCGGTCGCTGGAGAAGAGGATGATGATGAGGCTGTGAAGTCGGATGGTGAGAGAGTAGAAGAGCAAGCACCGCAAAAGGGCGCAGAGCGGTTCCTGCTGGGCAGCGACTTTGAGGATGAAGAGCAAGATGCGCCAGACGTTGAAGACCATGCGCCGGCTACGATGAGCACAGCCTCTATGCCGAAAGTACGCAAACCGAAGTCCGTCGCAGCAGCAGAGAAGGCAGCGCGCAGATCAGGCGTCATCTACATTTCCCGCGTACCGCCCTTCATGAAACCGCAGACTATGCGGCACTACCTCGCACCTCATGCTTCCAAAGGCCTAGGCCGCATCTTCCTGACACCTGAAGACCATGCCGCCCATCTCTCGCGCGTAAAGCGCGGAGGCAACAAGAAGAAGTCTTTCACAGACGGCTGGGTGGAGTTCGTCTCGAAGACTGAGGCCAGGGACGCAGCAGAGACACTAAATGGCAACATCATTGGTGGAAAGAAAGGCAACTTTTACCACGATGATCTGTGGAATATAAAATACCTGAAGGGCTACAAGTGGAGTCACTTGACTGAGCAGATCTCGAACGAGAACGCGGAGCGGGCGGCGCGCTTGAGGGAGGAGGTTAGGAAGACGAGGAAGGAGAACAAGGAGTTCTTGGAGGACGTCGAGAGGGGAAAGATGGTGGCCGGTATTCAGAGCAAGAGAAAGGGGAAGGTGAAGGCAGAGGATCAGGCGGACATAAAGCCTGTGAGGCCGGCGAGGGAGTTCAAGCAGCGGAAGGTGCAGGAGAAGGGTGAACGGCCGCGAGCGCCCGACAGCCTTGCCCGCGTCCAAGGCATGCTCTTTCAATGAGGTTGTAGCCCACGAGATCTGGTCGCGAATATCTTCCAAATGGGTTCCTCCCCGCATGTGATTGCTTCAGCACATTCTCGTCACAAGAAGCATCCATGAAGGAGCAAGTACGAACGTTCATGAAGCACGACTGTGTTTGTGAGTAGTCTCTCGTCCACTCTCCAACATTCTGTGGCCACGAACGTTCCCGCCATCTCTTGAAACAAAGGCGTCCTTTGCGCTCATATACCGTATACCAGCTTGCCAGGGAGTTGTCCTCCTCATCATAAATGTCCAAATCCTTTACATGGACCTGGAGTGTCCTGATATAATCTTATAGCTCCCTGACTATCTTTTCAATATATACCCCTGACGAGAACTCAAGCGGCAACGAACTGCAAAGGTCGGTGGAACATGACTTGACCGGGCGGAAACTTCGTTTCTGCGACAGTGCGATCGGCCGCCGGATCTTCAAGCAGGACCAGGAGCAGTCGATGGGTGTTAGGAGATGAGTGCAGCTTTCCCGAGAGAAAAGAGCGACTTTTCCCGACAGCATCGCCTGTTTCTAAGCTCCTGTATAGAGCTGCCTCTGCCTCCCGGGAAACTGATCACTCCGAGCTCTCTGCGGTGTTCAGCAAAGACCGGAGCGGTCGCGCCTTCCGTTTTCGACGACTAGCTTAGACGAATACAGCCGCTTGCCGCAGAATCTTCACCTGCGCGAATCCTTCACTTGCCGCTGCTTCACTCACAGGCTCTCCGTAACCGACTACGGGAGAAAGGCCATAGAATACTCTCACGGCAGACTCTCTGTAACCCAGCCATGGGCAAAAGATCACAAGACAGCTACTCGAGCCTTGGCGGCATCGTGGACGACCTCCGTAACCGCAGAATCACCGTTGGTGAAGTAGTGCGTCAAGAGCCGCCACCGAACGCACCTCGCAAACGTCGAGCACTGCTGGACATCAACGGAGCTGCATCGCGTCTCCGACCATGGCTCAAGTTACCCCCGAGAGTGTCGCCACTGCTGCTACAGAGCGAAATCGCCGCCTTTCACCGCAGTCAGCGCGCTGACACCGAGGACCGCGAATCCAAGCCTTCATTCCTTCACGAATACCAGCGTTGTTGTCGCTTCCTCCAACTTCCACCTGAGCTACGCAACTATATCTACGAGCTCGTGGTCCGATCCGGAGAGCCCATCAACACCGGTATACGCAATTACAATTGGGATGGGACAACGAGCCCTTTGCTTCGCCAACCGGCGATCACCGCCACCTGTCGGCAAATACGCGAGGAAGCTCTTCCACTGTACTACTCATGCAACACATTCTTCTGCACGGTGAGTTTAGGCGGCAGCTGGAGTAACGAGATGGAAATCCTCACGGCCTATCTTGACGCAATGGGTCCGCAGTCCTGCAAGGCGATGAGCAGACTCTGCGTGACGGTCAACTTCAGGTGCAAGCCGAACGCGGACGTTCTCGTCCCTTGGATCGGGTTCTTCTGCTTTCACTCTGGCTGTGTGCCGCGACCTGGCGTGCTTGAGGTTTCGACGAAGGGCAAAGACGAAGGAAAGCATGATCTGCAGGGGATCCTGGAGAAACTCGAGAGCATGGGGAGGAGCATGCGCGACAAGGGAATGTCTCGCAAGGATAGAGACTTGCGCAACGTGGTACGAAAGTTGATGAAAGGAGGATAACGAGCGGCAGTACGCTGCTGCGCGAATTTGGTGGCGAGTTCGATCATGTCTCGCTTTGAGTACTTGAGCAACACGAACACGAAGCAGAGATTGGAGAGGCAAGAAAGGAAGACGCGGCGGTGAAATAGGCCCAGGAGAAAGTTGGATAAGAGGGACCAAGAAGTGGAAAGCGCCTGAAGAGCTATGCTGCTTGTGCACTGTGTTCTAGACGTGTACATGTATATACCGCCCTTCGTACCTCGCCCAAGCATGTACACCGGCTCGCGCCTTCCTTTCCTGCTCAAAAGGTAGATGCCAACCATACAGCCAGGAACACGAATAGCCAAGCCATAGTCTGCGAATACCCATTGTGCTGGTTTCGATCTGCCAGCGCCCAAAAGACTTTCCAAGTCATAATGCTAAGCGCAATATACACAGGGCTGCGTGGAAACCGTAATCTTTCCATCTGTACACTCTCAATCCTTCGCTCGTAAATGTCATCCATCCTCCCAGTACTGTTACCAAATGGCTCAACCGCTCCGACGGAACTTCATAGGAATATTCGCTTCAACAATGGACATCCGATCCATGTGCTCCTGCCTCGCTTGTTGTTCTTCAAGCATATCGTGTTTCCGGAAATGCTCGATATCCTCCGGGTGGTTCAACTCCTCTTCTGTAGCATCTTCGCCGTGGAATTTCTCGAAGTGATGGATCTCATACTCATACTCGTCGTCGCCGTGGTGTCCTGGGCCAAACCCGAAGTCAGGCAGCTTGACGCCCTTCGCTTCACCGATAGTGTACTCAGCGAAGGAAATCGCGCCGTTCAGGTCGCGGTCGTAGAGTTCGAGGACCTGCTTGACGGCTTTGTCTTTTGCTTCTTGGGAGACGTGTTTGGTGGATTCGTCTTTGAGGCCGTAGGTTTTGAGGATGTCGTCGGGCGTCCATGAATTGGTGCTGTCGTAGTCGTGGAGCGTGAAGAAGGAGCCGGCGTCGAAAGAGGTTATGTGGTGCTCCTCTGCGATGTTTTGTTAGAGGGGTGTGGAATGGGTGCTGCTGCGCCGCAAGGTCGCCTTACCGGCCATATGCTTTGTTGCCCAATCCGCATCTGATGCAACTGGCTGTTGTTCGTGGCCGCCATGCGCCAGCGCAAGGCTAGTGAGTCCAAATATGCACAGAACGTTTCTCGTAATCATCGTGGTATGTTTAGGGCGAAGAGACCATTTCTCGCCAACCTCTCGCCAACCTGGAATGCATCATCGTCGCCAGGGGCTCGATGTGCTGCCTTAGGCAAGCGAGGCTGTAACGATATCTTATTGGATGGATATGCGGACGCGCTAACGTTTGACCTCATGCCGCACACTTTTCGTGTGCTCTCAAACCGAGTGCCTGAGGCTGCAGAGCTCGTGACATTTGAATCGATTCTCTGATCTGATCCCAACATCAAACATCATCATTAGCGGCTTCCCTTCGCGCCAGTCTGGACGCGTATTTGCGAGCCGTCCAGCGTGCTCGGGTGTTGAATGTAGAGCGGCTGCGACTAACTTGGTCGTTGCCTACTGAGGACCACCTCGAGAAGCGTTCGAGGACTCACCATGATCTTAACCTCACGCATCGATCAGAGCGGTAGGTCGCCGCCTGGAAGCCGGGAGTCGAGGAACGATCCTGTGTTGGTGTGAAGCGTGGCGGCTCGTTGAAAGTACACCGCGGTCACCATGGCGATCGATCAGGTCCGACGGTCTTGTACAGTCGTCCTTCACGACGACAGTGTCTCGAAAGACGATGTTCTCTGTGGCACGAGCGTCCTACCCACTGGCATCTTGGCTGGACTCTCGTCGTCGGGCTCGAAGACCTTGCACTGTGTGGCCACGTCTACAGCTCGGAATGCGGAAGAGATCTCGGTCCATGTCTCGCTCGCACATCGCTTTGGATTCGAGAACCGCGCCAAAGCCACCATCGAGGTAATCGAGGATGCCGCTGCCGTGACGGCTACTCACGTGGAGTTCTTCTTCCGCGACCAGAACCTTTCAAGGGCAGACATGTGGCGAATCATGCAGAGGCTAGACGGTACGGTCGTCTATAAGGGGCAGATTGTCCATTATCTCGGCTCCGTGGCGGCAGAGGTAAAAGCAGTCTACATATCCGGAAAGGAAGTAGACTCAGCTTATGTCGCCCGTGCTACGACTAAGCCTATCTTCAGGAGCGGGAGCGCTCGCTTCACTATACTGATCCAGATCTCGGAAGAGATGCTGGAGTATTGGGAGGATGGTGACCTGATGTATGAAAGGATGATCAGTGCTTACTTGCCGGAGCTCTTCCGGCGTTGGGATGCACTGAAAGCTCGGCATCTAGTCTCTGTTGTTTTGTTCGGCCGCTCACAAGGTAATGGTGGCAGCAGAAACGGCGACTTCTTCCAAGTACTCGTCTCGGACATAGCTAGCAGCAACTGGCGTCTCATACTGCGCAAGCTCAAAGAAGCCTTCAACAGCACACTCTTACCGCGACAGGTCTCGCTCGCGACAACAGGCAATATGCTTGAAGCATTCCACATTGCCGCAATGGACTTCGCCAACGACAGCATAGACCCGCATCTGAGCAGCACTGGTCGGTCCATCATAGCTATTACCGCTGGTGCCGGCTTGTTCGAGACCGAGCACGGCATGCTCAAGAATCTCACCCACATGCTCATGGGCAACAGTATCGGCGTGGACATTGTCGCTCTGTCGCCAAAGCCGCTGCACCCTGTGCCGCTTTTCAGCTACCAGCGCGAGGGCGTCTGGGAGTATGCGTTGCCGCATTGGGTTGACATCTCCTTCTGGGGTGGCGCTGATGGAGAGTATCAACCTTGCTGGCTCTTGCCGGAAGTTGTGCCTGAGATCAATGATGTGGCAATACCGTTGCTAGGGGGCCAGTCTCGAGTTGCTTCGATCACAACAACAGCAATGAGCGATTATGATGATGAGCTGTTTGGTGGTGATACCACGTCAGCTCCAGATCGCCGTAAGAATATTGTGAAACCAGCAAAGAGCGTGGAATTTGCGAAGATGCGAAAAGACCATACCGTTCCCAAGGAGCCTGCAAAGGTCGAAGCAATTCCAGATACATCAGTCCAGCTACCCGCAACGACACCAGCAAGACCATCGAGCATCGTTGATCCGGCCAAGCGAGCGAAAAGAGAGAGCCTGCCACCTCACTCCTTGATGTCTAGTGGACGAAAGATCAGCCTCGGTCCTAAAGGACTCGCGCCTAGCAGAGGGTTAGCGAGCACAACGGTCAGCACTGAGCATGCGCAGCAGGACAGGGAGACGGTGGTTGGCTCGCCGTTCTCGCCAGATGAAGGATCGAGCGGCATTGCAAAGCAGATACGGCAGTCGCTGGCAAGAAAGGCATCGCAGCAGAGCCTCGCATCTCAGCCCTCGACGACGGCGGTCGAAGCCAGCAAGCCTATCGACATTCGGAACGGCCAGCACGCGAACGATGAGGACAACGAGGATCCTGCCATCATGATCGAGCGCAAAGTATTGGCTACGGTCTCAGAATCACAGCTTGCTGAGAGTGCTGGGATGTCTGAGACACCAAGGGCCAAGCTTGACCCATTCTACAGTGCGATGAAAGCCGCAGAGAAGGAAGGCCACTGGACATCGTCGCCATGGGTGACGCTGCTGAACCCATCAAACCCCAAAAGGGAGAATATGCGAGTGGCTGCACAGTATCGGAAGTGGCAGCATGTGTTTCCTCGTGCTGTAAGCTCTTCAACGTTCAAATGGGCCTCGATGTGCTCACCGGCGGCGCTACCGTTGACGACCGAATACAAGCCTTCCATTAGAGATCTTGAGCTGCACTTTGAGAAGAAGGTACACCGCTTATTGGTCTCATATAATGGACCTACGGCTAGAAGCAGCGCAAGCCGGACAATGGAGCAGCTGCTGATCTTACGGCTTAGACATGGCTTCCAGATCTCCTTTACTGAGACCCGCGAAGTCAGCTACGGAGAGGCAAGAGGTGCAGAAAGAGTTATCATGTCTCTTGGCAACCAGCATCATGAGCTACAGTGTCTCTCAGACGCTGAGATTCAGGTCGTTGAGTACAGCCATGAAGGGACTTCTGCCAACGAAGTTGACGAGTCTAGCCGGAAGTACCCTACTCGGATCCGCTCCACTGCAGCATACAAGGGCACCGTGGCGCAAGTAAACCTCACGGCGAAGAAGGCGGAGCCGGACTGGTCCAGACTTGACGACACTGTTGTCGCGGACGACAACCCGTCCGTTGAAGCAAGCGGACTGAAGCTGCGTCTTGTGCTCATTCCCGTGGAGCCGCCACGAGCAGGACATGCTACTCCTGGTCCGGCGGCGCGAGGGTTGTCGGACGAGGAACGCCGTATCGATGGCATCCAGAAGCTGACGCAACTCTGGCAGCGCAACCGATACCTGGCTTCGGATGAGCAGCGCCACCATGCTTCACTGCTGAGGGCGAAGGGCACACCGAAGGTTAGCGCGCGAGATCCCAATCCGCTGGCAATAGAGTATCAAACACGCGACCCAAGCCAGGTAGTCAACGCGTACGGTCCAGCGCTGACTGGCCAGCTCAGCGGTACTGAGAACGTAGCACCCTTGTTCGCGGAAGCTGAGATGTACCACAGCAGCACTTTTGACGTTGCTAAGCTGGTCAAGCAGATGCAAGAGCCGCCTCCGCATGGCGTGGAAGTACGTGACCGGAGATGGTTCACTCGAACACACTACAAGTGCTTCCGAGGCGACGAGATGGTCAATTGGCTGCTCCGCGTCTTCAAGGACGTCGACACCAGAGACGAAGCGATCTCGATCGGCAACGAGCTGATGAAGCGCGGCGTCTTCTCTCACGTCCGTCACAAGCATGACTTCCGCGACGGCAACTACTTCTACCAGATCACCTCTGCTCATCGGACTACAGACTACCCTGACAATGCGAACATGTTCATGAAGAGCTCGCTTAGATCAGTACCACCGACCCCATCCGCGGAGTCCAGAAGCTCACCAATGATGCGGCCTCTTCAAGACGACGCACTCTCTTCTGGGAAGCCTACCCCTACTCTGGCGCCTACCGATAAGAAGCAGGTGTTGCTAAGCCAGCAGATTCTGTATAATGTCGATCCCGCGAAGAAATCTGATCGAGCGGAGATTGTCAGCCTGCACTGTGACCGGATTCACAATCCGGAGAACTGCTATCACATCCAACTCGAATGGATCAACACGAGCTCGATACTGATCCGCGATGCGGTCAGCCGGTGGGCGGCACTCGTGGAGAGTCATGGTCTAAAGCTGATCCAGGTGCCGCTGGCAGAAGGCAGTAAATCGTGTGTACAGCATGCGCTTGACCAGCCAATACCAGTCAAGCTGGCTTTACAGCCGCCGGATAAAGTAATGTCGACGCCTGTAGTGGACGCACACTCGTTCGGGCCACGCTTAGCTGAAGACTCGCTCGCCATGCAGAAGGCGCTACTACGCAAGATGGACTTCGTGCTCGACTTCGAAGCCGCAGCCAGCTTCACTACCAAGCTCGATATTCGCTATTCCTACGGCGAGCCGGATTACGACATGACGCAATTCGTTCACAAGTCGGGTTTGCTACTTGCGCAGATCTCTGGCGGAGAGAAAAGCGACTTTCTGCTCGTGCCCAACCGCTTGGCATCGCAGCGAGCCTTCACCTCTGCCAAGACTGCAGACACTGGGACGGTGGAAGACATTGTGCGAGGCTTCATCAGTTTCTGTCGGGATGAGAAAACCCTCAAGCTCTTCTACGACGAAGCTAGCAAGCCTCGCATGCCGCCGGCAAGCCCGTATCCATCGGATGGTGTCGACCTGGATAACGACATACCGCCGATACAGCTGCCACCGCATCTGAGTCACCGCGCGGCGATGAGGAATATCAACTAGCCACCGTCAAAGTCGACTATGGGTCAAAGTCCCCGGAAATCGCAGCGTGCAACATGCTATGGTGTGGGCCGGCAGTGGGCTGTCATGGCTTGTTTTGAACATACTGGATGGCTGGTCGGGTCGCCGCTATAAGCCGCATGCTCGATACAAGATCGTGACGATAGACGTCTGCTGGAACCTCGAGTCGAGCCGGTGAAGCTCCGCGAAAGCTAACGACACTCATGACCGACATTGAAGATACCCTACATTTGCAGTAAAACAATGCCCACTAGCCGCTTCATCCTTGCTCTCTTGCCAGATATGCCTGCTCATAACACTATCTCAATATCATCTACAATCTGTACCTTCACGCTTGCTTGTTCTGGATCCGCACATAGCTCCATGGCCTGGACAGCTTGCTCGAGTGGGAAGGTATGCGTCACCATGGCGTCTAGATTGATGACTTGCGAGTTCGCCAGAGCGTTCATACCGGCAGGCCAAGTGTCGTGGTATCGATTGATGAACTTCAGATCGATCTCCGCCAGACTGAGATGCATGAAAGGGATGTTGTTCATGATCGAACGACCAACGCCAACCACCATGACTGTGCCGTTTCTTCGGCAGCTGTACGCAGCAGTAACCACGCTGGATTCGATACCGGTACACTCGAGCACAGTGCTTGGGGCTACGTATTCGTTCGGCGAAGGGACTCCCTTTTCCACGTTTCGCGGTAAGCATCCATAGAGCGCCCGAATCTCTTCGCTACACTGCAGAGGCGATTTGTCCATCTCCACCAAGTACGTCCGGACGCCTGGTGCGAACTGGCGTGCGAAGTCTAGTTTGGATTGGTCTACATCCGTGATAACAAGTGGCCAGGCTCCAGAGGCTTTCGCGGCAGCCAGAGCGCAGAGTCCGATCGGTCCAGCACCGCAGATCAGGACAGGCCTGCCGATTCCAATGGTCCCTCCGCACTGTTTGACAGCGTGTAATATGACTGACAGGGGCTCCAACAGAGCACCCTGAGCGAAGGTCATCCCTTCCGGCAGCTTGTGGCAGTATCTAGCATCATGCGTGACGAATCTCCGAATTGTACCGGCGTACGGGCAAACTCCCATGAACTTGACATTCTCACACAAATTGTACTTTCCAGCGTCGCATAGCCAGCACTTGCGGCAAGGCACTCCCGGTTCGATTGCCACCCTGTCGCCTGGCAACAGGTTCTTGACTTCTGATCCCACCGCAAGTACCACGCCGGAGGGTTCATGGCCAAGGACGCATTGTCTGTCAACAACCAGTGGCCCAATAGCGCCTTTGTGCCAAAGGTGCATATCTGATCCGCAGATTCCTGTGCATCTCACATGGATGAGAGCTTCATGGGGCAACGGTATGGGGACCTCTGTATCTCTGAGCTGGATCTTGTGATCAGGAGAGACGTGGAGAGCTGGATTGCCGTACTTCGATAGCTGTTGTGTTAGGATGGCATTGTCGGCTTGATCAGATGTCCGAGTTCGCTTGTTGCTGCGGCCGTTGACTCCATTCGATGTCGTGTCCGTAGCTTGTAGCGCTGCCATGTTGTTGGTCCGATTATTTCGAATTGCTTGTGCCGATGAGGGACGGACGGGACTGAGAAGAACGAAGGCGTTGGAAGAGCTCGTAGTAGTCCGGAACTGCTCGAAGTAGCAACCCGTATATACTTTCGTTCCTGCAGGCTGAGCTCCACCCATGACGAGAGCTCGGTACTGCATTACATGTATCTGTACCTCCTACGACACACGGAGAACGTTTTCAGTTATGGACACACGCCCCCCACAGGCACACACGGTGCTAGGAGCGTTGGGGGACGCTGCAATGCCATGCCTGAAGTTGTGCTGCCAACCCACCAGAGATACATGTATGTATGCCCCGCCGACTGACGTGGCGTCTCCAACTGCTTAGCTTCCCAATACGGCAGCTGTAGGCACATACACACGTGGCGACGCCCCCAGTTGTTCCTAATGCACTCCGCAGCCATCCGTGAACTTATTCATTGCATTGCCAGCGCCAATCCACTGCGCTGTGCTTTCCCGAGTCGGCATCAAGCCCGGCGACTGACTAACATCATGAGTCTCCAGACTGCGACCTGAATATTGGCAATCTAAGGGATATTGAATCAACTCGCTATCGCTCTGACTGTCGATCTCTACCCTACTGGCTTCCACCCCTTCGCCGGCTTCTTCGCAACCATCATGTACATAGGCGTGAAAATGCCTATCTTTGCTGCGTCCCGCATGCCGTACACAGACATGCCCATTGTTCTTACTGACTCACGAGTACCCTTCGACTGACAGCCCACCACATCTTCAAGAAACCAAATCAACGCTAGACCGATCCAGAATACCCACTTCGTCAGTCTGAAAACCAGCAACCAATCATGCCAGCTCGACGCGTAGGATGTATCGCCATCTAAAGCATACCACCAGGGCGCATGATCTTCTGTGTACTCGGCTAAGTCTTCTTGATGGATCATGGCGAGGCCCGCTTGGCGTACTGCATCGATCCCTTCCGGGATGGTCGAGACTTTGGCTATGCCGTTCCCTCGCTCGATGCGCTGACGAAGCTCGACGTGCCGAGGATTGGATTGAGTGAAGTTGCGCGTCATAAGCCATTCGTAGTTGCCGAAGACGCCGCCAGGCTTGAGGACTCGTGCGATCTCGGCGTAGCATTTGTCGAGAGATGAGCCGTGAACGCAGGCCTCCATGCTGTAGACTACGTCAAAAGTGTTGTCAGGAAAGGGTATGGCCTGTGCACCGCCGTCTCAGGGTCAGCGATCGGGCGAGAAGATGGTGTGGAGATCCCATAGTACCATGAAGTCTCCTTCCACGAAGTCTGCTAGCTCGCTCAATCCAGCTCCTTCCGTCAACTCTCTAGCACGCTCGACATGCAGCTTGACGATCGTGAGACCCGTGATCCTCACCCTAGCGAAGCGTGCCATCTCTCTCGCAGGGTTCCCAATGCCGCAACCAGCGTCCAGTACCCTCATACCTGGCTGCATACCCGTCATCAGAGCCATGAAGTGCTCATGGGTGCGGAGTCCTTCTCGAATGCTTTCACCTGGGCTGGTAAACCTGCAAAAGTGGAACGATCGGTCCCAGCCGAGCTCGTAGTTGGTGGTTGTCAAATCGTAGTAGTCTGTAGCAATGTCCTTGTAGGCGTCTTCACGCTTCTTGCGCCGCTCGAGAATGCCGGTGACATCGTTCGCGATCCGGTCATCGTTCTCGTTCTTGGCCCAGTGCTTGCAATAGCGCGCGCCCTTGTCTTCTTCTCCCATTGTAAAGAAGTACAGTTAAACTAGCGCAGAATCAGGTACAAGCTTAGAAGCCTTGGCCAGACGCGAATCAGGCGAGATGCAAGGGATGCGGGCGTGCAGTCCTATTGTTCGTCTGAGTATTGGATTGGCTGGCTGCAGAAGTACCTCGCCATGGTAACACCAGCTCCGCCGCAATCCTGAAGTCATTAGGTTGCCAAAGTATGGCACCGTCGAACAGTGCCAATCCTGCATTGCTTCGCAGGAATGCTTGGCCATGCGCCGACTCTCTTTCACAGCTTCGGCTTTGCTCCATCAACATCGCTGCCGCCCATCAACTTCTCGAGCTGCGTCCGTACGTGCGGCTCCAGACCCTCTGGCGGCGGTCTGTTGTCCTCCCTCTTCACCCATATCTGTATGAAGCCACCCACAGCCTTCACCTGCTCGTTACCTTCCTCGAAGAACCCACACTCGTACATGACGCTATTCTTCCCAAGTTTGACAACTCTCAGACCGACCTCTACCACGCCTGGATAAGCTAGACTGCCAAAGTAATCGCAGTACGAGCTGGCAACAAGCGCGGTGCGAGGATAGGTCGAGGTATTGTACTTGCAGTACTTCATCAGGTACTCGTTGATGATGCTGTCAATGAGCACGCCATATATGGGGTTGTTTAGATGGTGGAACATGTCGTTGTCTGAGCCAATATCAGTACCTGTCTTCGGGCAGCATGCTTGCTGCTACTTACCAGCCCATCGTGTCCGATAGTCCAGACGGTAGGCATAGTCGGTCCGTCGGCGTTGCTTCTTCGACGCCAGGTCCAGCCCTAGTGATGTTACTGGCATCGTGACGTCTCTAACTGTCCTTGGTAGTGCTATACAGACAGGAACAGCATCCTCTAGGAGGTACGAAAAGAAGATCTCAATGGCATCACGACCATATCGTCTTCCGACTTGCCGAGGTCCATTTGGCGGACAGCTTCCGCGGTGGACGCGAAGTCAACGCGTTCTTGTCTCTCTTGCTCGCCTCAACGCCCTCCATTGCATCACTCAACTTAGGACACAGCCCAAGCAATGCAAGGTCCCAGATACCATACGATCTGCTCAGACGTCCATCGCCTCTCGTAGCAAGACTCAGGAGGGCGAAACTTGCTCACAAATGATCACGAGCTTGCCCTCTCAGGCCTCCCATGAAGGAGCAGCATCTGGGCAGGTTATATGCATGTCTATCCCATCTGACTCCATCTCGCGGGTTTAAAATCTCCCAGCTTACCTCCTCTTGCTTTCCTCTCTACCATTCGCTTTTCGTCATCTCTCCTCTTGCACAAAAAAAACTAATGGAGATGTACCATCCAGCACTACCGTCACAGTCATAGGCGGCGGACCCGTCGGGCTCGTCTCGTTTGCTCTTCTTTTGCTCCGAGACATCGATCATGTACTCTTTGAGCGGCAGCCAGGGACTTCTATTCATCCGAAGGCAGTTGGCCTGAATCAGCGCACCATAGAGACCTTCCGGCAGATCGGCGTTGAGGATGAGGTACGCGGGCCATGCAAAGCGACAGCAAGTACAGGAAGCGCTGAAGGCTTTCGATTGTGAGTTCTGTGCGCATGGCGCCGAAGGGGGCTGCTTCTACGAGGTACCCGACGCCATCCACGACTCGCAGGTCCAGACTCATAGCCCACGAGTCCAGTCAGACGGCAGATTGGAGCTCCGAGAGTGCCATGCTTGTGCTCTGCCTGGAAATCAGCTGCCACATGCTTGGCTGTCCGGTAAGGACGAAGCGAAGATCTCCACAAGAGAGCTGACAAAACAAGACCTACTTGCACTGTGTAAAGGTCGCCAGCTTGGGGCGCGTTCGCACACGGACTTGTCGACATTCAACCTGTTACTGATCAACGAGAGGCTGTCAGGACGTGGATGGACAGTGGGCGAGGCAGTCGCAGCTGCCGAGTACTGGCGCAGTGCTTTTGCGGCCCGACGACATTGTAGCGTATCGCTTCGAAGACGACAACATACTCAAGGAGCCTGATCTGTCGACGACCATTGACACCCTTGTACGCCACGTGCTTCGCTTGGAGTAGCATGAAATATGGATTTGACTTGTGGGGAACAAAGAAAACGTCTGCGACCTGGTCAATATGGGTATAGAAGTCCTTCAGACGCTGCTTCCGGCAACCAAAACAAAGAAAACACCGACTGAAGCCCGTCAAGGCCCGGCGAAACACGCCGTGATAGGGCGCCTCTACGGCGAGGTGCTTTGAGGACTACGTCTCATTGTCGCTGGTGGGCATCAAGTCGCACGGCGTGCGTATGATCTGCACTACCGCTCGACCCACCCATACCACGCATATGGGTGCATTCAACATGGCGAGCAGTATCTACCTCGTACTCCTGGGCAGTGTCGCTGCTTTGGCAGCCGACCACCCTCATGCAAGCGCTTTTGGAGAATGGCGCAAAGAAGGTCATGAAGTGGCCGAAAAGAGAGCTGGTAGAGGTTTCATCGGTTTCGACAACGTCGGCAATTTCGGGCAGGGCACTGGTTCATCGAGCTCGGGCTACGGCTATCCTAGCGGCGGTTCCGGCTCGGGCTCATGGGCTGGGTACACTGGCGGCATCAGCTCGACGGATCAGAATGGTGGCTCTACTTGGGGTACCTACAATAGAAGCTCGCTACCCTACTATACTGGCAGCAGCTCGGGTTACTCTAGTCACGGCTTTCCGTGGGGCTCCATCTCGACTTCGAACAGTGATCCGTATACCTCTGCTCCCAGGACGGGCGCTACTCGGACGTATCATCTGACACTCGCCAACTGCAACATCAAGCCGGATGGTGTCGTCACTAATAATGCCATCTGCGTCAACGGACAATTCCCAGGACCACTGATCGAAGCGAACTACGGCGATACCCTTCAGATCACTGTCACGAACAACCTGAGCGGAGAGGGAACGGCAATGCACTGGCATGGATTCTTGCAGACCAACAACAACCAGAACGACGGCGTCCCAGGGATGACTCAATGCCCCATTGCTCCGGGCCAGAGCTACACTTATACGATGAAGGCAGAGCTCTACGGCAGCTCATGGTACCATACGCATTACAGCGCCCAGTATGCCGGCGGAGCTGTTGGCCCCATTGTCGTATATGGGCCGTACAACAGCGCTTACGACGTCGATGTCGGACCTGTTATGCTGATGGAATGGTACCGAAACAACTACGTGCAGAACATTGCAGCCTTGATGAATCCTCTAGCGAAGGGTGGACCTGCTCTGCCCACTGCGAACAGCAACCTGATCAACGGCAAGATGCGCTTCCCGTGCAACCAGACTAAGCTTGCTTGTGAGACAGCATCATATGCTGCCTTTAACTTCACCTCTGGCAAGAACCATCGTCTCCGCCTGATGAACATTGGCTCTGGTGCTGTCCAAAAGTTCAGCATTGATGGCCACACGATGCAGGTCATTGCCAATGATTATATGCCGATCGTGCCTTACAACACCTCAGTGGTCGCACTTGGCGTGGGACAGCGTGCCGATGTCATCGTCTTCGGTGGCGGGAAGACTGGTGAGAAGTACTGGATGCGGTCCAACATCGTGGCTTGCTCCATCAACGATGGCGTGCTCACCGAAGCGCGAGCGGTCGTCTATTATCAAGGAGCTGACACGAAGACACTGCCAACTGCCGGCCCTAACCAAGGCCCAGCTGCTTCGACCAGCGTCATGAGCTGTGGTAACGACCCACTGACCACCACCGTGCCGACGTACAGCTTGGCTGCAGGGACACCAGGAGCGACGAAGGAGCTTGATATATCGCTCAAGAGCAACGGCACGCATATGCTGTACTACATGGGACCCAACAGTTTCCGCGCGAACTTCAATAACCCAGTGTTGAGTGCTACCATGTCTGGCCTGCTTGGTACCCTTCTCCCGAACAAGAACGTCTGGAATCTAGGCACTGCGACGACGGCGAGAGCGATCATTTACAACTACAACGACGCTCCGCATCCAATCCATCTGCACGGCCATAACATGCAGGTACTGAATCTAGGCATGGGCAAGTGGGACGGTACCATTGTCCGCGCCAGCAACCCTCAACGCCGTGACGTTCAGGTCATGCCTCCTGCTGCGAGCGCTACTGTGCCCAGCTTCCTGGTCTTGCAGTGGACAGCCAACAACCCAGGTGTCTGGCCACTACATTGTCATTTCGCCTGGCATTCCTCCCTGGGCCTGGTGACCAGTATCGTCGAGCAGCCTGCTGCATTCAACTACAGCCTTCGCACGGCCTCCAGCGCTCTCACGCCGGTATGCAATACTTGGAACTCTTTCAGTAAAGCACACAACTCGCTGCTTTCGGACATTGATGCTGGAGTATAATGATATGATATGATGAGATAAAATGCTTGGTATATACTGATACAGTGTTGTACATTTGGGAAATGATAATTACCTCCGAGAACTCACAGTCTTGCTCAAATTCTTCTCATGACTGACTTCAATCTCCTGACTTCGGTCATGATCCGGTCAAGCTCAAGCTTGATCCTACACGAAAGGAAAAG
Source organism: Neocatenulostroma microsporum (assembly GCA_022814695.1). Lineage (NCBI taxonomy): Eukaryota > Fungi > Ascomycota > Dothideomycetes > Mycosphaerellales > Teratosphaeriaceae > Neocatenulostroma > Neocatenulostroma microsporum. Next base: position 40,586 of record JAKLLW010000011.1, read on the forward strand.
GGATGATGCCATCGTCGCCGTTGTCTTCATCTCACTCTTCAATCATCGCTGCGAACCTATCGACGCCGACTACAGGCACGGCAGCGGCAGCATCAGCAGCTGCAAGAGCTGCTCGCGCGGAGGCCACGTAGATGTTGTGCTCAGACCTCAGCATGGCAATACCAGCCTGCAACGCCGAGCCTGCCTCAATCTGCTCATGGCCGCCCATAGCATGCACATGGAGTCCATGCTCAAGAGCTACCATATTGCCAAGTGTCCAGTCTATTCTCGCTGTAAGCTCACCAGATGTCCCCGTAGTAAGTGCATCTTGGAACGGCTGGGAGTACAACGTCCGTAAGGACAGGAAGACGTCTGCGGCGAAATCGCTCAGGGGATTCGGTGGCCAGACTGCGTTCTCGATGGCCTGCACGTGCTGCCGACCGTAGGAGTTGCGGAGACCGTCAAGGACGGGAAGGATGCTTGCGGATAGACGATTCACCTCGCCAGGGCCAAAGACCCAGGCTCGTTGGCGTTCGCCGAATGTCCGTGGGTCTTGACCTAGAAGAAGTTGAGCATCCATCTCCTCCTCTGTTTGAGGAGGCAAGCCGTCGTCGGAGTCACGGTTCCCATCATCATCCTCATCATTGGGCGGAGCTTCTACAAGCTCATCTCGGTAATCTGTGAGCTCGTTGATGAGTTGCCCCAACATCCGCACAGCTCCCTGTAGACGTGGGAACAGTTGCACATTACCGTTGTCCCTCAGCACCTGCACACCATCCCGGATTGTGGTCAGCACATCATCTCTCGCGCCTAGCAGAGCGGTGATCTCATTCCGATCCCCTCTCTGAATAACAGCCTCATTCGCCACGAAGAAACGAAGAGTTTGATGCACACTTAAAGCCAGCGCGTGCACCTCTGTGGGCGTACCCTCCTGGATGGCTAGCCAGTGTGCACCTGCGTGCTCATTCTCAAGGCCCTCGAGAACTGCATCGATATCGTCGGGGATAGTCGCTGCCTCCGCCGGTAGGATCACATAGGCAAGGCGTGCCTGACTAGCTGCCTCGATGACTGCTAGTGGGAGGTGGAGGTTGTAGCCTCTACCATGTTGGACGCCATCTACGACTGGTCCAGGTATAGCGGTAACGGCGGCGTTGGCGCCGTAGATGGCGTTGGGGGCGTCTGGCTGACCCCAGCGTGGACATGACGAGGGTGCGTTCCAGTGGCCGCTGTTGGCGGTGGCCTGTACTCCGCAGAGGAAGCAGTAGTTAGTGTGGCATCCGCTAGATGGACATACCAGATGATTGCAGCCGTCTTTAAGATCAGTCGGTAGGCCACATGCTGGATTCGGACAAAGCTGGTAGTCCTGGCCCCGGGTCAAGCCGTCGTACTCTTTCGGCACCTGCTCAGTGTCAGCGTCAGCGTCATTTGTACAGCACTCCTCACCACTGTGCGAGGGTGAGGTTCGTCTAGCACCGCAGCGGCCGCAGACGTAGCCTGAACAGTCAGAACACTTACGTGTAGAGGGATCTGCCATGGCTCCAACGAAAGCACCGCAGGTTTGAGTAGGAGTACCGTGGCGCACAGCGATCGCTATGAGTGTATTCGGCATGGCCCTCGAGTACTCCCTGTGCGTCGGCTCCAAGCCAGCGTGGATGGTGTTTTGGCAGTAGACACGTTGCTTGATCGGCGTCGTATACTCCTTCAGTCTCTCCGCCAACTTCTCTGTATAGTCGCTTGGAAGTAGATCTGCATAGTCAGCCTGTCGGAGCACGAACTCCTCATCGAATTTGACCGGATACTTTGCCTCGTACTTTAGTGCAGCCATGAACAGTGGGACGATGCCGTCTTTCGCGCAGTCGGGACATATGTTGTGTGCGCCGGCTGGGTAAGAGGGTGCTCCATCCGCGATAGAGTATTTGCAAACGCCGCAGAGGTTCGGCAATGATGCCATTGCGGGTGTGTTGAGTGCGAGTTGGTAGTTGAAAGGTTAGTCGCTCGTCGATCTGCGACGCTGAGGTTCTGGAAGGGATTCGGTGTAGTCTTAGGCGTTCAGCAGCTGTCCGACAGCTGTTCAAACGTCAAAGGTGGGATGCAGATGGACTTTCTCTCCAGTGGGTCGTGATCTGCCTATATCAGTCGCCCTGCGACAATGGGTTTGTGCCATTGAACGTCAGCCAGCATTGTGTGTACAGACCATCAGACAAAGACCGGGTATGCGTTCGCCTTTGTCTGTCGGGACGCTTCGAGTCCTGACCGTGAAGAAAGTACCCGACTTTTAGTGCAGTTGCATGTGGTCGGCGCTACTTCCTTGAGATTGCACAGTGTGTGCAATAATCAACCCGTCAAGAACGGAACAGCAGCTGCAGTGACATGGCAAAGTTGAGAGGATGTTGCAGCAAAAGCTTGGCAAAACGTTCGCCCGCTTGATCAGTTGGTAGTCCGGAACGCCTCGCTAATCTCACAAGCCCATCATATGACACAGGCGCAGAGACATGAGCTGCGCTTACTTCTCCTTCGCCGGCTTCCCCTTAGCCTCGTTCTCCCCCAACTGCCTGACCATCAATTTCACCAGACTAGCATCCATCTCGTAGTCCTCTTTCTCCATCGCGTCTTCAAAGCCAGGGCTCACTCCGATAGCGAGGTATTTGCCATCTTGACTGAACTCCATAGCAGCCACGCTCGCTCCCAACTTCGGGTATTGTCTGACTCTGCGTTTGGTCTGCGCATCCCAAAGCGCTACAACCCCGTCTCCGCCCCCCGTCGCGAAAGTGCCGTGAACAGGATGGAAAGCGAGCGCGTTGACTGGATAGATCATATCTACCTCCTGCTCTCCCTCTGTATCTTCCGCAGGGACAGTCTCGGTCTGGCGGTGGCATTTGAAAGCATACGTCTTCTTCTGCTCCTCCGGGTCAAACCATTCGACTCCCACTCTTCCCTCAATCGAGCTGGTGGAGAAACCAGATCCATCAGGCATACAAGCAAGATCCCTCGTCATGAATTTCAAACTACCCTCCCTCTGCTGCCACGGCGCAACCCCCTCCAAAACTTCTTGCCTATCCGCCGTCCCGCCCGCCTGCTCAACAAGCATCTTTAAAGCTTGCAGGGCGTAGACAAAAACCTTCCTATCCGCCATAGCGACCACGACCTTATCCGCCGTCAAGCTCAGCGCAAAAGGTTTAGCAGGTAAGCGTATTCTCACGAAACTCCCATCTTCTCCCTCTCCGGCAAGATCATGGACATGCATCGTCTCATCCCAACTCGTAGACACCAAAACCCCCTGCTCCCTGCTATACGCGATTTTATTACTGGCTTTCTCATGCGTAGACAATACATGCTGGTCTTCGCTACTCTTTACGGCTCGGACATCCCAGTCCAATCCCACAGCGTAGAGATCGTCGTCGGTTGCGCCGAAACAGATATCGAGGACGGGGGCGCGACATTGTATTCGGCGGCCGGAGAAGGTGAAGGGTGTCGGGCTGTCTTCGGAGCGGTTGTAGAGGGAGATTGTGCGGTCCCAGGAGCTGACGGCGAGGAGGTTGCCGGAGGGGCAGAAGGTGAGAGCGGAGATTACGTCGGACGGGTGGTCGGGGATGTCGTGGAGGGCGCTCATTTTTGCTGTGAGGTTGGTGGTTGTGGTTGTCGCAAGTGAAGTCGAGGTCTGGTCAATGTTTTGGGAGCTGCGGGGATCGTGCGGAGATACTTCGGACAGAAAGTGCCCGCCACCTTACTCGAGTCTTCACTCCGAATGATCTACCTCTCCTACTTCAACACTCTCGCTCGAAGTAGAAGGCACGCCATCCTCTCCATATCACCTCCCGCCATCTGGAACTCGAACACCATCAGAATGCGAACACTCATCCTCCCCGTAGGCCCTCCCGGCTCCGGAAAATCCACCCTAACAAACGGCCTCCAACAATTCATGACAGCCATCGCCCGCCCCTGCTCCGTCGCCAACTTGGACCCGGCAAACGACAATATCCCCTACAACCCGGCCTTCGACGTGCGAGAACTCGTTAATGTCGAGGAAGTCATGGAGCGAGAGGAACTCGGGCCGAATGGCGGAGTGCTTTGGGCTATGGAGGAAGTGGAAGCTAACTTTGAGTGGCTTGAGGAGAGATTGGAGGAGTGTTTTGAGGGTGATGGGGGAGTGGGAGGGATGGTGGTATTGGATCCGCCGGGGCAGCCGGAGTTGATGGTGCATCATGAGGCGCTGCCGAGGATTTTGGGGAGGTTGGAGAAATTGGGGTATCGTGTACGTACTACCCATCTATCATCGAGACTTCGTTGTTGCTCTAGGCGCCGACTGACTGACTATGCAGTAGATCGTCGTCGTCCAACTTCTCGATTCCGTCGTCTTGACTCGACCAAGTCTCTACCTCAGTAGCTTACTGCTCTGTGTGAGAGGGATGCTACATCTACCATATCCAATCGGTAAGCTCAAGCACTTCTCATACTCCCAGTTTATGGCCCTATGCTAATGACAAAGTAGTCAACGTCCTAACCAAAATCGACAACCTAGCAACAGTAGGCGGTGCCGACCTGCCCTTCAACCTAGATTTCTATACCGAAGTCCAGGACTTACATCACCTTCTCCCACTTCTATCTGCGGAGCAAGGACCCACCCCTGGACCCGCCACCGACAAATGGGCCGGCCTAAACGAAGCTCTCATCTCCCTAGTCGAGGACTTCGGCCTCGTCTCCTTCGAAACCCTAGCAGTAGAAGACCGTCAAAGCATGGCTAGCCTAGTGAAAGCAATCGACCGCGCCTCAGGCTACGTTTTCGCCGGCGCCAGAGCTACGGACGAAAACGGTCGAACTCTTGAAGACGAGGCTTCCGTGTGGGCGCAAGCGATGAGTGAGCAGTGGCAAGGAAAGATGGATGTGAGAGATGTGCAGGAGAGGTGGATTGATAGGAAAGAGGAGTTCGATGAGATTGAGAGGAAGCAGTGGGAGGAGGAAGCTAGATTGGCGGGGGCGCTGCCGGAGCAGAGTGCGGCCACTGTAGTGAGGAAGCACGCGGAGGAGAAGGGGGCGGAGTTGGTGGATGATGAGGATGAGATGCTTGAGGAGCAGAGGAAGTGGGAGGAGGAGAAGCAGAAAGGAGGCGGTGGTGGGGGTGGGACTAAGGTGGTTAGGAAGGGGTAGATGCTGTTAATCGCTGAGTACTACGTACATCATGAGAACGATTTCGACCAACCTGGAGTCTGGGACCTACGGATCCATATATTTCATCACCATCGTACCCTGGTGAACTGCATGGTACCATGCTCCCGATGGGTAGTGTTTTAGCATGGTGGTCTGCAAAGGATCTAGGATACATAGTTGCAACATAGCTACTCGTCAGAGCACTATACAACCCAGTTCCCTGCGCCGCGCCGCTTCTCCTATCATCATGCCGTCATGCGCCTCGCTCGTAATCGTGTCTCGTCCTCATGCTATTAGTGTCGTGTATGCCATAGTCCTCCTTCCCTGATCGAACTGACCATGCTATCCCTGGGAATTGTCCTCTCATGTATAGTCCTCTTACTGTGGTCCTGCTGCAGTTACCATCTCCGGGAAACGTCCTCCCGTAAGTCTCATCATTCCCCATCTACCAGCGTCTGACCACGCTGCCCCTTACTCAATGACCATCAACTCAGTACCAGGGCCACCTTTCAGCTGAATCCACATCTGCACCGATAAGTTGAAGGCCGTGGCGGCACGTTGCTTGGCACGTTGCAACAATTTCGGAGGATGCGTCTTGGCGAGTTCGCTCTGAACTGCCTTCACCGCTGACGGGACGCGTGCCTCGAATATTGCAAATTCCATAGCGAGATCGGGCATGGTGGTCTTCGTGCAATTTGGTTGCTCGCTCTTGGAGTAGATCTCTGTGAATAGTTCCCTCCATTCATGGTACAGTCGAGCATGCGTACGTGGCGGCAGCACCTTCTTCTGGGCCATGATGTCGTCGAAGAGCTTGGTGCCTCGTTCGAGTAGATTTTGTACAGAGCAGCCCGTACGTGCATTCTTCGGGTCTGGCTGCGTGACGTCGGAATCGCTCTCAGCTTTGCGCTTCTTGACGTTTTCGAAGGCAACCTCGTCTTGCTTCTTGACGGTAGTAGTGGTGTCCGGCCGCGCGAACTTTGACAACTGCTGCTTCGTGTCCTCGCCTGTCTCGCTGCGTTGACGCTTCCCCAGAATCTTCGTAGGTGGTAGCGCGTTGCCAGCGATTGAGGGCTCTATACCGGTGTTTGCGAAGATGTGGCGATCCGAAGAACGGCTCCTCAGTTTGTTGCATGCGATGGCGCGCATGTCTGGGAAGTAGGATTCGCTCGTTGCGTTTTGACTGACACCTGCTCTTCGTTCGTGCTCCTCGCTAGCCGTCAGAGACACAAAGCCCGATGGCGAGCCGTCATTGTCTGGCATTAGAACTTGGCGAGCGTTGTAGTGGTGCTTGCTGAGACGATCTTCGTACTGCTTTAGAGCTTCTTGAGCATGATACGGTACTTCAGTAGTAGCGTAAGCGTTGGTGTCACGTCTGCGCCTTGGGGATCCGATGCCTTTGGAGACGCTCGAAGTAGCCGTACGTCCGTCGGTGGCGTTGCGATCTGCGAGAATGGGACAGGTCGTAGCAGCGAGTGCGCCCTTCCACTGTGCTTTCGTGCTGCGCGCGATATGGTAAGATATATCGATGCTGAGCAGGCTTTCGTACTGTGGGAGAGGCGTACCGAGTAGACTTCCGCCAGGAGCCTGATATCGAAGCCGCCGAGAACGGTCACTGGCCGAACTCGTATGGAGCCGCTTGGCTATGTGCGCTTCTGGCTGCTGAGTTGGCGGCCTCAAAGCGTCGTGGGAGCGAGCGGGAATTGGGCGAGGAAGAGGTTGCGTACTTCGGTGACTTGATTCGTGCAGGTCGGATTAGGCAACAGCGGACAAGTGAATGTATATTGAGGTCCGCCTGAGTCATGATTACTCGCTGGCTCAGCACAACGTGCTCTTCGCAGTACAGGGGAGAGGATATTGACATGTTTGTTGTGTGAAGAAGTATTACTATATGTAAGCGGCTACGTGAAGATAAGAACGCTGCAAGAACGGTAGGCCAAGCATTGGATATCTTCATAGCAGACCTCCGATCATAGCCATTGGGTATTCGCCTGTAGTAGTAGTCGCATGATTCGCATCGTCACCTGAACACCTTCTGTAATCTCGCCATTTCGTATTCATATTCCCCTCGCTCCTCCGTACTCTCCAATTCATTGCACAATTGTCATGTCGGTACCTGTATCAGCTTCATACGATCCATATATCCTCAGAGAAGTCGATAGCCGCGAGGTTCGCAGCCGCAGCGCACAAGGCGAACGTCCCTTCTTGCCAAAGCCATTTGGGGGTCGGCATCGCTAGCGGTAGTGAGTAAGCCAACCGAGAGTAGAGACTCTTGGTGGTGGCGAGGACGAGCCGTGTGGGCCTTGACAGGTACCCGCACCATCTCTGGTTCTGCTTGCCGTCCCTTGGTCGGCCATGGCGCCCGCCCAGAGCCCAGTAGTAGCAACCCCCGATAGGGATGATGAAGTTAGCGGTCGACGTAACTGGCCGGGAACTTGGCAGCCTGCTTTGACCGAATTGCAGCCTCAATGGTCGTAAGCCACAGCCCCTTCCTTATCCGTGCCCTGAAGATCCTCGTCCAGCTCGACCAGCTCGCTCTTCTGCTGCCCCCTCTTCTCGCCATCTTGACTCGTCTCGTTCTCCGTCCCGTTCTGCTCCGTCTGCACCTCCTCAGCGCCCTCCCACCCCACGCTCACCCAGAATGTCTCCTCGAGGACCGGAACTTCCGCCCGCACCGCATCGATGGTCGGCTGCACCTTCACCAGAGCTGTCTTGAGCGAAGGCTTCAAAGCCCATGTACCGATGAAGCCGATGATCAACCTCTCTGCCTCTTTCCGACACGTCGTCCGTATGCGCGTGGCTAATTGTGTTGACCCTTGAACCACATGTCCAGGTAGCGAAGGGAACAGCCCAACAGCTGCAGCAGTAATGACGATAGGCGGAAGGATCAAGACAGCGACGGCTTTGAGTTTCGTCTTCTTCGATGCTGTTTTCCACGAGATCCTCCGTCCCTGGTTCTTCCCATGAATGGCGGTCTTGGCTAGCTTGGCCTTACAAGTGTTTACAGCTTGCTTGACGCGGTCCTCAAACATCGCAACATCCATTTCATATTGCTCCACTGTGGTCGCCGTCCAGTCCAGTTGCGAGTGGATGGCGCCAGACAGCTCATGCCAGTCGCGGACCAGTTGACCGTGTGTAGATGGCGCGAGTGCTGCGAGCATATCCTGCTGCTTCACAAGATCGATGTAGACTTTGCCAAATCGTATGAGCAAATCTCGCGCACAGTAGCCCGTACGCGCAATCTTCGAGTCTGCTTGGGTGGTATCGGGATCGGCCTCAGCTTTGCGCTTCTTGTCGTTTGCGACGTCAGTCTTTTCCTCTTTGTAGACGGTAGCAGTGTCGTCCCGGGCGGCCGTCCGGACACCAGAATCCTTCCATCGATCGCGGGACTATCAACCCTCTTGCGAGCACGAGCCGCAGTGGACGATTCATCCCCAGAAGTGGAAGCTGATTATGTATTCGGTTGAAGACTACGGTCGCTTGGTGATAGTCGATCGCGAAGGCGACTTGGCGTAGATAGGACGCTTCCATTCAAGAAATTAGATCGGCGGATATGGTCGTGAGGAGTATGGGGCGGTGTGTAGGGCAAGACGCGCCTAGCTGCAGATGCAATGCGCGCACCAGTATGGTTGGCAATACCGTTCCTTGAATCAATGGTGGCGGGCTTGGGATGTGCACTGCTCGGTGCATCACCATCGAACTCGACACCGAAGAACGTTCCATCTTCTAGATCCACCGCGATCTTGGTCGGCTCGCCTTTGCTCTCGATGACCGTCGCCAGATTCTCAATGTCTTGGGGGCCAGCTTCAGCCTTCTTATCTTTCGCGCCCTCTACATTCTTGCGCGCTGCCACTACTCTTCTCGACAACCTCCGGATCCGGAGTAGGTCGTCTTGACTACTCACAGTTTGACATGCGGTGGCGAAACTACCCATTGCCGACGCCATGCGTTTCGCCTCCGCACCCTCAGCTTCACGCGTGGGCCTAACATTGCTGTGCAGGAGTTGTAGTAGGTCGCAGTCTTGGTTGAGACCGTTCTCGCTGAAGAGCTCAGCGCTTGGTGCTTGTGCATCTCCGGTACTCGATGAGTTGGTGCTGGTGGGTTGCTCGGTGATCTCGTTGCTCGGGATTGACTTGCTCGGGATTGACTTGCTCACTCTGAGAGCCACTGCAGCTAGGTCAGCGAGAGGAAGAATCCATGGGGCTGTCTGACGTACTCATGACCAACTGGCTGTTGTTTGCATACGGGATGGTATGCGGCCAAGTCTGAATGTCTAACGAACTCCCTTCGAAAGTGAGTTTGAAGAGTTGCGTATGGCGCAGTCGTCACGGCGGGGCACGAAGGCTACAAGTGCATGTGGTTGAGTGACTTCGTGGTGCAGCGCCCTTGCTTTAGCTTCGTGGTGTGAGAGCTGTCGTTCCGACGACGAGAATCCGAGTCAAAGAATCCGAGTGCAGTCTGCCCCACGGAATCTATAATCAGGTGGTTGGGCGGAAGAATTCCGGAGTCACCATGCAGTGAATGCTTGGAGACTCGGTGTCACATTTCGTTGCCGGTCGCGCAAGAGAGATGCCCTACGACCATCCGGAAGACCTGTACGGCAGCTTCGACAGAGCGATATGGCCCAGCGATATCGACAAGCCTTGCCAATGCTTCGTATCTTGCTTAGGCGCCCGACAGCCTATACAGCAGCTCAAGAGCAGTCCGAATTTTGGGGCCTACCGGACATGTCTATTGTCATCAAGCCTTGTGAGCGCCCCACCCCGCCGCAGCCTCAGGCTCAGAACCTCCATTAAAACCTTTCTTCGCCCTCTGCCTCTCCTTCCTTCTCCAACACCAACATTCAAAATTCTTCCCTTCAACAGATCTGCTATCCAAGACACCCTCCGGTGCGAAGGCTTAGTGCGAGGCATGGTAACGCAACAGCCACGGGCGCGTGAGTCGGGCATGCTGAGCGCGACGCCAGACCTGAGGAGCGCAACAGTCGAGCAGATGAAGGGCAAGGTACGTCCCAATCCGATCCAATTCGTCGCTTCGTTGATATCCTGCACTGATCTTGGCTACAAGGACGGCGACTAGCAGGCGTATAGTGCGCTCGTGTTCTCGCCGGCAATTGCGCAAGAAGTATTCGCTCACGTGCACGCCATAGAGACACACGCCCGACGCAGGCCCTGCCCCTGAGCCAAGGTTTGGTGCCAGTGCTCGGGGTCTACACGGCCGGCGGTTCGCTGCTTTTCGCCAGGTGATCGGTACGACGTATAGTGCGATTGTGCTCTCGCCGGCAATTGCGCAAGAAGTATTCGCTCACGTGCACGCCATAGAGACACATGCCCGACGCAGGTCCTGGCCCTGAGCCAAGGTTTGGTGCCAGTGCTCAGGGTCTACACGGCCAGCGGCGCGTCCTCTGCCTTTCACCTTGTTGCTCAGAAGCCAACTTCTGGGATATTCCCAACATTGTGTGAGAGCTGAAAGAAAGACTTCGAGTCTTTCCCCATCCTTACCGGTGGCTTCATCAGTCTTCTGGCCTTGAGCTGGCAGCTGGAGAAGCGCAACGGTGCCTACGTTCTGTGGGCAGGGAATCAGGTTGTGGAGTCTTTCCCATACCACGTACTATCTTCGTGTATTTCATGCAGCCTACCCATCTTCCGCGATGTCCATTCGCGTCTTCCTGCCCGGCAAAGGTTGCCTTTCATGAAACGCTCGATGCGCCGCTATTCTCATTGCCACACTGTTAAAGTCCATTGTCTCCATCCCATACAAGCTCGTATTATGCGCCATGGCATGTGACCGTATTGTGTGTTGCGTGTGCATGTGAATGCGAGCTGCAAACGCGTGAAGTGAGGTTGAGCGCTACGTCGGCTTTTCGGGCCGGCATCCGTCATTGGGGTGCCCCCGTGCCCCCGTCCTCGTCCTTGCTCTTCCTTTCCATCCACGCAACAACCTCACACAATAACATAACATCGTGCCGCGCTATATACGGGAGCAAAAGCATCCGTTGAGCTCCAGCAAGGGAGAGAACACGGTATCGACGGTCGCTTCCATGCACAGAGACTGCGCGATGGCACATTGCTTTGCAAACGCGTGAGGTGAATCTGCCCACGAACGTATGCATGTGATGAATCACGGGAGATGATCCCCGTCGTACACTGTAAGTTCTGCGTGAATCTCAATCATACAATCGACTTCCGCGGTTGCAGCAGTCTGCACGACCCTTCGAAGCCGCCAACTCTCTTGATGCGGCCAAAAGATACCTCTCAAGACAACGATCCCTGATACTTGCTGCAAGCAAGCATGGACCAAAGAGGGAGCCAGCGCACCAACAGAGGGCTTTTCTCCTGGCTGAACTGGTTTACCAGTACTGCGCCATCGAGCGCCTCGATACCGATCCCTGCCATCCCGGAACAGACTGACGAGGGCGTGGATAACCCTCCGCCACCTTATCCTGCGACACGCGCTCGAGAAGGGCCTCCCATTCCTGCCGAAGACCCTCCGCCATACCAACCTCCTGCGCATTCTTCGCGTAGGAACACGAAGCACGTCCTTACAGAAGATGGCCTACTGAGCGACGAGGTCGACCTGCGACGTCTTCTCGATGAGAAAGTGCGACCTGACTTCGCTACTGAGGATGACTCAACTTTTACCCTGCGGCATCTAGACAACCACGACTCCACGGCGGACGACACTACCAGCTACCAGATGAAGATAGCGGAGGCTTTGTACGAGCTCGCATACACAGTCAAGCAGATGGAGCCAATGACGCCCAAAGAACTCTTCACGGTACGCGAGTACACAAAGCTGGCGGTGCGTGCGCGCAACCGTACCAGAGGCGCCAAGGATCAGCGCTCGGGCGTCGCAGGGCCTCAAGACATCAAGAACGCGGCGTGGATTGTCGACAATGACGGCGAATCAGTTCTACTGAGCATCGAGCTTAAAAGTGGTGGAACGACACAGACCCGCTCACGGCGCTCACGGAGACGACTGGTAGCTGAGACGAGAGATCAAGCTCCAGGAGCGGATGCTGGTGGTGAAGATGCCAGTGACGGCACGCAGTAGCCTGCGCGAATGGACGTCCAGGCAATCTTGGCTTTGCGTCACCTACGCAACGACCTCTTCTGCGATCACAGGAGAGATAACGAAGCAGCTTGGCCCGCTACATGCAGCTGTCTCTCAGCACGCGGGAGCAATTCCCGCGAGCCATCGGACACTCTGTACGAAGCCATGTCTGAGCGAGACTTGTACCTAGAGAAGCTGCAAGGCGTGCTGGTGTTACCTCGAGTAAGCTGATCTGTAACAGCTCTGCACCGAACGGCTCGTTGTGTGCGCAAGGCAGGTCGTTCCTTCTATCGAATACATAGCGCAATACACTCAATGCCTTGAAAGGCTGTGACATCCTGTAAGCTGATCAACACTACAAGATCTCAGGACCCGCTTTTCCACACCTGCGCAAACATTGCCGTATCAGGCATCGCTTTCTCGAAACCTGACCCCCACGCTGCAGGATTGCGCCCAGCGCTGTAGTCAGCGCTGTGTGGCGCTCTTAGGCATGCTGTTATAGGCACCATCTGCGACGTAACAAGCATCTGGTGTATTATACAGGTCGATGCGATCCGTTTCAGCCGTGCTGCTCTCAAAGACGGCGCAAAGGTACACTCCATATCTTCGCCGGTGATCCTTTTCTCCGGTCAGCATCCCCATCAGCCTCTCAATAACATATCAGGTCTGCACAACCACCACCAACCCCTAATCGATACGCCCTGCATCGCTGCGATGTCGAACCTATCATCCACAATCGATAAGCTTGCCTCGCTTCGCCTGTCCCTTCTTGGTGTCTGGCACATCCAATCATTCACCGTCACGCTTCCTAACGGCCACATCGTCCACCCCATGGGCGAGCAACTGGTCGGCCAGCACATCTTCACCGAGACTCGTCACTACAGCGCCAGCATTCTGAACCCCGGACAGCCGCCTTACGCAGGGAACAACTCATTCACGGCTACGGAAGCAGAGCTGGCTGAGGCTACGAAGCGATTCATGAGTTGGTCCGGCAGCTATGAACTTGCACCGCCCGATAATGACGAAGAGGGTACAGCGACTATGATCTATGGTATCGATGTTGTCAATTACCCGAACCAATTAGGCAAGAAGCAGCCGCGAAAGCTTCAGATTCGCAAAGAAGGAAAGGAGATGGCGGTCAGTACATTGGAGGGCGACCATGGACCGGCGAGGAAGTATGTTTGGATCAAGGTGGAATAAAGCGCTTATGCAGCTCGGCTATGAGTCGTACTCCATAGACTCGAGGGCATGGACGCTCCCATGTAGTCGATGTCGCAGGAGCAGAGAGAGCGGCGTAGCGGGAAGCGTGAACAGGCAAGCATCATGTATACTACGGCATATCGAAACGGCTCTTCGCGGTAAGACAAGGCCCTGAGAAACAGAAATTTTGCTCAACGGTAGGTCGCAGTACTCTGATTACCGGCTACCTCTCAATTCTGCACTGGCAAAGCAGAGCTCAATCTAAGCCGAATACCCTAACCGCCTACCCAGACTTCAAAGCCAAACGCTTTCCCCCTACTCATGCTCCCACCTGCGGCACTGGTGAAGGAAAAGAGACCAGTCGAGACATTTACCCAATTCAGGGTCGTGGCCGCGGCTAGCGAGCTGCTTCTCAACGCTTGTTGTCGAGACTGTACTGTTATTAGAAAGTCGGGCAGTCTGCTTGGGCATGTACGGACCTTCGCCTGCGGCCTTCGGTACTGGTGCTGCATAAGCGGGCGCGATAACAAGGCTTATGGCCAGCGCTAGCATGAGCGTCACAGATGTCGCAGACCGCATTTTGGGGTGTTGTAGGGCCTTCGGTAGTTGTTGTGTCTGCGTGCAGTATTCTTGGTCTGGGGCTTGTCTGGTGGTGCAGCTCGTTTGGCGCGGTCTTGTGATCGTGTGCTTTTGTGCCTTTTCTGTGGTGTCACTTTGTCGATGGATAATCCAGGACAGCAAATGAGTAGAACTATATGTTCTGGCGAGGGCTGAAGACAAGGCCCACATGGAATACTCGTCTCGAAACTTTATAGGCGAACCATGGCACCGGGTCGCAGTGAACGGCGGCGCACATTCTGACTGAACGGCGAAAGGTAAAAGATTTCGCCCAATGTGCTCGTAATACCCTCCATGAAGTCCGCTACTCCTATGAGTCTGAGTCCCGTGCTTGAAGCAAACCAAGAGGCTCAAGCGACACACCTTCCACCTCCCTCCTTCCGAAGCCATCTCAAGTCTCTGCCTCGGCGAAGTTGGCGTACGTCCTCCCCTGCTACTGTTCTTCTTCTGCCCTCAACACTCCGTCCCTATCCCACGAAAGCCCAAGCTCCGTCCTGACCCGCGCAGCGTCCGCCCCAGGAGAGGCTGACCAGAAGTGCTTCCATATCTTTCTGTCGCCCACGGAGTACATAAGGTAGCAATCTATCATCAACGCCCCTTCTTGCAGCGGGCATCCCGCGGCGCTCAAGCTAAGAAGAGTGTTGTGAATGAGCAACTCCGCCAGGGTGCAGACGTAACCATCGCCGTCCTCCATGCGGACTGATCGCAGCTCATCACGCGCAGCCGAAGGGATGTTTTGCAACCACGGGAGCAGCGACAGCAGCCGGTCGTTTGGATGACCTTCACACAACACCTGGAACGTGTTTTGTCGGTAGTAGATCTTGAGAGCCTCAGCCCGGATTTGGCGGCAGGCTCCTAGGAGGCTTGGGGGGCCCCAGTGGTCCGGATCCGACTGCTTCATGTGGCGGTAACGCAGGATGTGGACGTGTCTTGCGATGAGCACGTTGTCTTCCGAGATGAGCGTAAGGTCGTAGATGCGGTTGCGCAGCTCCGGCGGCAGTCTCAAGAGTGGCGAGGTTTGTGAGTTGTCCATGGTGCCCTGCAATACCTCGTTAGCATCTTACAGAAGAGTAGCAACTATCAAATGCATAGCACTCACCGTCGACGGATTGGTTGTGTTTGTGTTTGTGGTGAAGGTGTAAATCGGAAGCAGAACACCGGAGCTACATAAAGTTGCAATCAACTTGAAACGTGTGACCAGCCCTGTTCCGCGCTAATGCACGCTAATACGCTTTTTGTGCAATTGGAAGGTACGGCACGGGAAGAACGAGGGTGAACGCGCGTGAAAGCAGCCGTTGCACATCTTGATGGAGGGAGACTGCAGTACATTGGAATGAACTGTTGTGCAAGGAAAAGCGTTTTGCAGGAGTACGATCAGCAAGCGAAGCAAACATTCCCAGTCTCCACCAATATACTTTGAGCAAACCTCTGCACACGACCTTCTCAAACCGTCTCAGATCTCTGACTCCGCATACCTCTCTTAGCCTCCCTCTTGGCCTCCATCTTAGCCTGCCAATCAGCCTCCTTCTCCCGCCAAGCTGCGTTTGGTCCCTGCCACTTTATATTCTCCGGCACGTACTCTCCTTCTTCCAACCCTATCTTCTCAAGCATCCGCGCAAGATCTTCTTTAGGTGACGCAGACCAGCAAAGCGAGTTCTCTACACAGCCATCCCACAGATACGTCACACAGCCGTGGATGAAAAGCGAGCCTTCTCTAAGCAGGCAGCCTGCCTCGTCAAGGCGCTGGCGGTAATCCGCAAGGCTACCCTCTGCCTCCTCACCGATCTCAGGGAACTCGTCAGAGTCGATGTGCACGGTCTGCAACGCTTCTCGAGCAGTAGATGGGAGGGCGGTAATCCACGGTAGCAGGTTCCTCTCGGCTAGGTGCTCCTCGGATTCTACCTTATGACATTCTACGTTGAAGGTGTTTTGGCTGTAGTAGATCTTCATTGCTTCTTCGCGGAGTTGGCGAGACGTTTGCAGAAGGCCAGGAGGCGACCAGCGAGGACCGCAGTACTTCCGGCAAAACTTTCGGCAAGAGAGTGGATGTTTGTTCTGGGATCGCGTGGAGATTGCGACGTCGTCTTCTGATACGAGTACGTAGGCGTAGATCCAATTACGTAGCTCGGGCGGCAGGCCCAAGAGCGGCGACGTCTGTGGTCTACTCACGGCGGTCTAGATGCTGCATCAGTAAAGCACAGGCTGCAGAAGGTGCCCTGGGCTGGATGATATTTGCCCCCATCTTCAGGATATTGTTGGTCTCGAGGCGTGAGAGATTGCCTTGTTCGTGCGATGGGAATGGGAAGAGGATGTGGATGGTTGTGATGCGATGGAGTGCGGTCGAGGTTTCTGTCGTGGCGCCAATTTCGCGCTAGAGGCAATTAAAGCTTTCGCAAGCGAGAGCGAAGGTGTATGCTGACCTGAACTCCAGGTTTTGATGGCAATAGACGTTGCCGCTCGCACTCCCACATTTGCAACTCGGTCTCGACGTTCGAACAGTCTCTGTAGCTGCTTGATGGCCGCTGGATCATCTGGAGAGCTCGTCAAGACTCAAGATCTTCTACACCATCGTCCAAGCCTCTTACACCGTAGACGATCGAGCGGCCGATATAAGGGCTCCAATGCATCTGCAATAAAAGTGAAGGGCGGCAAGCTCCGGTATCACTGAGCCTCGCTCCACCTCATGCCCGAGCAAAGGGACCATGATCGTTGCCTGTGATGTAAGATGTCGGTGCCGGTGCTTTCCTCGAGTTGAGCATTTACAGTGTCGCAAGAGGGTGCTAGCTACCGCCCTTCTCTGCGCGCAAATGCATGCACCGCCGTGAATACCTTTCCTCTCTGCAGTCCACTCTCGCACCACCCGCACCCCTCAGCATTCGCGCAACACCCCTAACCAGCTAACCCCGACCAATACCTCGTACCAACCCGCTTCCCGCCCAGCCAATACTCAAGGTTGCACTCGAGAAACAGCGAGCCCCTCCTAGGCCAGCAATCCCGAACCTTGAGCCGATCGTAATACCCTTTAACTGCCCGTTCCGTCTGCCTCCCGCTCTCAATCAGTGAACAGTAGTTAACGTGGACGGTCTGCAGGCACTCGCGTGCAGTCGCGGGGAGGCTAACAAGCCAAGGCAGTAGAGTCCGCATCCCGAGGTCTTCGCGGTCCCAGCTGTCGACCAGGAAGGTGTTTTGGGCGTAGTAGATTTTGAGCGCCTCGTCGCGAATTTGGTGGCACGCTTGCAGGAGGGCCGGTGGAGACCAAAGGGTGTTGAAGCGGTGACGGGTGTGGAGGGAGACGGGGATGTCGTCCTGAGAGATGAGCGCAAGTTCGTAGATGCGATTGCGCAGTTCGGGCGGCAGCTCCAAGAATAGGGAGTGTTGGGTTGCACTCATGGTGGCCTGAATCTTGAGTTTAGTGAGATAGAGCATGCCGCTGCTCGACGTGGAGGTGCTTACCGCGATCGGCGGAAGTTTCGTCAGTCAGGGCGTACGCGAATCGTATTGGTACATGTATCGCGCGATGAAGTGGAAGTCGGAAATTGTAGAAGACCGTTGATGAGATTTTTTCGTGACACCACCTTCGCGCTAGACAAACTTTAACTCTGACAACAGCAAGTGGAAGGTGCGATGGCGAGTAGATGGCCAGCACATGACAGCTATCACCAGCCCGCCCCCCGCACCGTCTCGTTCCATGGATGCCTCGATTCGTGGCCACAGAGAACACGCCTTGACCGTGCATGCCATCGCTCTAATGCATCATCTGCTTCCTGCATCACCGGAGGTCCTCCGAAGCCTTCCCAATACCCGCTCCTCAAGCTTCCCCACCCAGATACTCCCCAACAGCCTTCACAGCCCCCTCAAACATGCTCCCCTCAATCAAGATCAGATGCCCTTGCGGCCTCACACCCATCTCTTGAAACGCCCTCTTCGCATCGCTCGCGCCTTCATCCCCTTGCTTGCTGTAGTCGAAGTTACGACTCGCCACCGCGTGCTTATGCAGTACTTCGTCCTCCGGATGGAAGTAGAAGGTCTCTGCCGCCGCAGCTTGCTTCCCACTAGCCTTCTGGGCTTTAGTCTTCTTGCTCGCCGGCCTCTCGTCATCAACCTCCTGATCCAGCTGAGAAGCCACCTCCGAGTAAGTCTTAGAGATGACAAGGTAATGCGTGAACTGGTACGGCTCCCCGTCCTGGACAGCCCATTGCATTTCTTCCAGGATCATGTTATACATGGGTGGCACGGTTTGGTGGGGCATGTTGATGAAGCGTTCTGTCAGGATGAGACCGACTTGAGCCTTCGACTCGGGACTCAGCAGACTGGATAGCTGCTCCATACTCTTGAGGCCGGCGGTTTTCGAGCGCAGGTACTCGGTCAATTGCTTGATGACTTCCTTCTCCCGGTGCTGGTGGAGGTTGAGAACTGTGAGAAAAGCGTAAGGGTCGCTCTCGTTGCCTTCGCACTTGACTGTACTCCCCAGTGTGGGTTGCGAGAGGATGAGGTCTGTGAGTTCCGAGAGCTCGAAGAGTTGGTTATCTACGTCGAACAATTGCCGGAGTAATGTTTTGAGGCCGTGGAAGTCGTGCTCTGGTTGCGGGTCGAAGAACTCAAAATCGACGTCGAGAAGATCGGCATCATCGTCACTGCCGCTGTCGTCCTCGCCGTCGATGTCCATCTTCGTCTTCGAGGGTTCCTTGGAGGAAGAGTCTGCTTTTCGCTTTCCCATGGTTGCTGTGTGCGGTGGATGAACCTGGGTTCAATGCTCGTAGATTGATGTGTAATACTCAAGACGGTGCAGTATAGCCTGTCGGAAGCGTTTAATTCGTAGTCTAGTCTGTGATCCTCTTGATATTCTCGAAGTTGTTCTCGAATGGGTCTTGGAAAGTTTTGTCGAAGTTCAGCGAAGCCTCGGCCAGGGTGGCGATCGGCAGAATATCGGGCAGAAGCACGCGACAGGGAACTTTTCCCGTCTCAGGAGCATCATCGTTGCCAGTCGTCTCGTCTCGTCCCCCCCTTTCTGCATCCTTTGTACGAATACACTCCTTTGCGAATGCGAGGTTAGGATCGCGTACAGTCGGCGTCTCTGGAGAATACGTCGAGCGAAGATGCTCGTCCGATCTGCTGGCCGGAAACAACAGCGCCGCCTCACGTCTCAAGCACTCGCGACCTCCTTCGCGCAACTTAATCTCCCATGGCTCGCCCCTGCGCAACTACGATGGAGCGCTTCGCAGACGACATGCTTGGCAGGTGCTACAGATAGACCGCAACGACGGCGAAGATCAGATGCACCGAGACTACGACAGGCGAAGGCGCAAGCCCGACATCTTGCCACTGCCGCAGATCAGTACAGTCCTACGCAAAGCACACTTGTACCGCCACCGGGTTATAGCAGTCCAGGTTTCAAGAGCACGGCCGACAAGAACATACCTTGGGACTTCTCAGCTAGGAAGGATCAGGATGAAGAGCGGCTGTCGACATTACGGCCATACAATGACCCGATCATCATTAATAATACTACACAGCAACCCGGACGGCTAATCAAGGTACAGCATGGTGTGCAGGGGACGACGTCAGAGCTATTGCAGTTTCTGCATACAAGTCTGAAGATCGGACGATTCAACAGAGCCGAAGCCATCATCCAGCGGTTGGCTGAGAAAGCTGCTCCTTTCGCTCCAGAGCTAGTGCACGCGCATACAGCATATCTGGAGGAGTATCTGCGAGTACTGGCGTCACACGAGAAGGGCTCGTCACAATGCCATCAAACACTCCAGACGATGCAGAGATGGTTCGAGGTGGAGGTCAGAGCGAAGGGAATACAACCGAGTGCGAAGCTGCTGGTGGTTATGGCGAGAGCGGCAATGAGAGGGCTGGACGGAAAGAAGAGGGACAGGGCTGTGAAGAGATATGTCGATTGGGCAGAGACTCTGGGCCCAGACGTACAGGATGATGTGATGTACTCAGAGGACTTCGACGACAATGAGTTCACCATCTTGGGACGAGTAACATCGCAATTCTACAACGAGAACGGCGAAGATGCTCAGCACGACGCACTCCTGGCAGGCCAAGAGGGAGAGGCTGCCACGACGGAAGGGCAAGCAGCACGGCCAGAAGAGCCGGCCTACCACGTCCGCCACGACACGATACCATCCGAAGAGATACCAGCCGTACGCGAGACCGAGCAGAAAGGCAGCGGCCTGCTGAGTGTCAAGGAAGCCATGAGACCCTTCATTGAGATCCCACCTCTACCCGCCGACGCACCTATCGAAGCTAAACGCGAGCAAGCATATGAGCGCCAACGGATATTGGAAGAGACTTCGGTCGACATTGCGCTCACACGCTGGCGGCAAGCGGACGAAGAGCTGAGAAAGATAGGCATCAACACAGCAATGCAGTCCAAACCATTTGGAGCGCTGATGTGGCAGTGGTACTCCACCTTATTACCTGCCCTGCAGAAAGAGCTAGCGGAATGCAAGAGGGTATTAGAAGCGAAGGAGTCGAGGAGGGAAGATGAACGCTATCACTACGGTCCATTCTTGGAATTGCTGCCATTGGAAAAGGTCGCGGCGAACACGATCCTATGGGTGGTGTCGAAGCTCGGAAGAGGAAAAGATCAACACAGCGGGAAGTATGAGGCGGAGATGAAGCTCGCCTTCCTCACGACTGGTTTGGGCAAGCATCTGGAAGCCGAGAACTTTGCCGAAGTCTCGCAGCGGAAAATGAAAGAAGGTCGTAAGGCGAATGGTGGTAGCGATGCGAATGCGAGGAAGTTGGAAAGGCAAGCGAAGCAGAAATTGGCTAAGAGGAGACCGCGGCAGTTGAGCGCTGGAGAGCGGAGGCACTTGGCTGATGTTTCTGATTCTGGGCAGATGATTTGGCCTTTGATGCCGAAGGTTAAGCTGGGTGCTATGCTCGTCCAGAAACTGATCGAGACTGCGCATTTGCCAGTCACACGAGAGCATCCGCGGACGAAGGAGAAGATTACGCAGATGCAACCTGCGTTCCTCCATCGCATCAAGTACGTCCTAGGCAAGAAGGTCGGCGTCGTGGCTCCCAATCCAACACTCATGGAGAAGCTGGAATCCGAGCCCTTGGGTTCCGTGATCGCGAAAAGAATGCCTATGGTGGTTGAGCCTAAACCCTGGACCGGCTGGGCGCAGGGTGGGTATTTGCACTACCCGAACCCTATCCTCCGATTGGCAGCGGGCGACAGAAGCGGTCAAGAATACTTCCTCGCGGCAGACCAGAAGGGTGATATGGGACAACTTTATGCTGGTCTTACTGCTCTGGGAAAAGTGCCCTGGAAAGTCCACGAGGGTGTCTTCCGTGTCCAGCTAGAGGCCTGGAACTCCGGCGAAGAGATTGCGAACTTTGCGCCGCTGGTCCCTCAATTCGAGATGCCCGCAGACCCTGGAGCCGGGGCGGATGCAGACAAGAAAAGAGAGTGGTTGCTGGCTTTGCGGGATATTGAGAATAAGCGGTCTGGTTTGCATTCGAAGCGCTGTTTCCAAAACTTCCAACTCGAGATCGCCAGAGCAGTGGTGAACGAGACGCTGTACTTCCCGCACAACCTGGATTTCCGTGGACGCGCCTACCCGATCCCTCCTTATCTTAATCACATGGGTGCCGATAACGTCCGTGGCCTGCTGGTGTTTGCAGAAGCGAAGAAGTTAGGGGAGAGCGGGTTAAGGTGGTTGAAGATCCACCTCGCGACTGTGGCTGGGCATGATAAAGCTAGTATGACTGAGCGACTGAAGTTTACGGAGGAACATTTGGATGATATCTACGACTCCGTGCGCAACCCGCTCAGTGGGAAGCGGTGGTGGTTAGAAGCGGAGGATGCTTGGCAGACTCTTGCAGCTTGTTTTGAACTCACCGCCGCTTTGGACTCGCCGGATCCCAAGGAATTTCTGAGTACCCTTCCGGTACAGCAGGATGGAACCTGTAATGGCTTGCAGCATTATGCTGCATTGGGTGGTGATGAGATTGGAGCTAGGCAGGTCAATTTGGAGCCCGGCGATCGACCAGCGGATGTGTACACGGCTGTAGCGGAGGCTGTGAAAGAGGAGGTGGCCAAGGATGCCGCAGCAGGGAACCCCATAGCGATGAAGTTGCACGGCCGGATCACGAGGAAGTGTGTGAAGCAGCCTGTCATGACGAACGTCTATGGGGTTACCTTCTTCGGAGCGAAAGAGCAGGTGCATAAGCAGTTGGAGGTTCTCTTCCCGGAGGTAGGCCGGTTCGATAAGCCTGTGAACCTGAGGAGTATGAGCTTCTACGTCGCGACGAAGATCTTCAAGGCGCTGGGCTCAATGTTCAGTGGCGCGCAGGCTATTCAGCACTGGCTCGGTCGATGCGCGGATCGGGTGGCTACTTGCCTGACGCCTGAGCAGATTCAGCAGTTGACCGGACCGCAGGATGAGCGAGACGCGATGACCCTCGGCGTGACGCGAAAAGCCAATCCACAGATGAAGAAGGCGACGCAGGGTGGCTCGAAGAAAGCTCGCGCGCGCTCTGTCGCTGCCGAAGAAGGACGCTTGGAGCCTGGGAGCAGTAACTTCGACATTGAGATGCAGAAGTCCGCTAAGCCTCTCTTCAAATCCACCGTGGTCTGGACGACGCCGCTGAGACTGCCGGTCGTACAGCCATACCGAAAGAGCAAGGCCAGGGAGGTCAGGACGAACCTTCAAGTGATTCATCTCCAGGAGCCGCAAGTCTGGGATCCAGTCTCCAAGCGCAAGCAACTGCAAGCTTTTCCACCGAACTTCATCCACTCCCTGGACGCTACCCACATGCTTTTGAGCGCGCTCAAGTGCAACGAAGTAGGCATGACCTTCGCCTCTATCCACGACTCCTTCTGGACGCACGCCTGCGATGTCGATCGCCTATCCGTCCTACTACGCGACGCTTTCGTGGAGATGCACAGTGAAAACATCATCGGCCGGTTGAGAGAGGAGTTCATGACGCGGTATAAGGGATGCATGTACCTTGCTTCTGTCGTCGCCAAATCGCCAGTGGGGAACAAGATTGCGAATTTGAGGAAGGAGATGAAGGAACTTGGGGCTGGGAAGTCTGGGGAGTTGGCTCTAGAGGCGGAGAGGATGCGTCTTTTGAACAGCGACGATCCGGAGGAGGTGAAGAAAGGGGAGCAAATGGTTACGCCTGGCAGTCTCGTGGCAAATGAGGGGGACGAGAGTGCTTTCGCTGCTCCCACAGAGATCCATGGGCAGCAGCTTGGGCATGTTCCGGATAGTCAGGACGTCGAAGACACGAACTCTGACGCGGACATGCTTAGCAATCCTGCGGAGGCTGCTGGGAGCCCGGAGGGTGTCGTGGGCGGCAGTGTGCTCGACACGGACACTGATGCGCTTGCTGACTCTTCTTCCGAAGCTATCAAGGCGGAGGGTGAACAGGAAGGGGCGGAAGAGGTGGAAGCGGGTGCTGTGAAGTCAAAGCCGAAGAACAAGAAGCAGTACCCGCGCAAGACGTATGTCTGGATGCCGATGGATTTCCCGGAGATCCCGGCGAAGGGGAAGTTTGATGTTACGAGGTTGAGGGCTAGTCAGTACTTCTTCCACTGATTGCTGATGAGTGGGAGGAGTGGTGATGCCTGCTCGGAAAGCGGATGCTGCTTCTGCCGAAGTGGGAGTGACACCCGCACTCTGTAATATATGGGTCGATGGAGGATGTGATTGTACATGTACGCATGGACGGAGTGGCTACTTGATCTGGGATTAGCGCTGGGGTTCAGGCGTTGTTGGACGTTTTGCGCGAATGGCGGTAACCGGGGGCCGGTTGCCGGAAAGGAGGTGTGCTTGTTGTAAGATATGCATTGGCAACGGCTTGCGGTCAGATCCTCGGCCGGCGGATGTATGGCAACCAGTTTGCCCTAACTTTACTCCCTTGTATTAAACAATCTATTGCTTGTAGATCTATCGTGCCCAGATGTCAATCGTAGCATGGGTATACCGCGATAGGGAGATGTACTCGGCATGTGTATCATTGAACACCTCGGTTTCCGGAGCCGTGTTCGTGGCTCCGTATGTACTATTTGGTCCATGCCTTGGATATACATGAGTGAAGTCTATTGCACGTAGATCTATCAGGTGCCAATTCTGCCGTGCGTCTACCGTGATAGGCCGATGTACTCTGCATACCTATCATCAGTGATGAATGCCTCTTGGAGGCGGATCTCGTCCTTCCGTAATCCGTAACTATGTACCTCTTCCATGGGTATGCATTGGCGACTGAAGCCACGGCTTGTTCCTTCGAACCTCGAACCCGGACCGCTGGCCTGGCGTGAGATCCTTTTCGTCTATATGCAGTGCCGAACCGATGACCCTGTTTGGGGTTTGCTCTGGGCTCACTGAAAGTCGGTAACACAGTCTCACCCAGTGACACCCACGGGGCCACGAAACATCCCACGTGTTGCTGTATCTGATTCCTGGGCCTATCTACCGGCTGGGCGGCTATACGTCTGTCTCCTGCTCCTGCGCCTTGGGAATCGCCTATAGTCGCCTACGATCACCCTTGCGACGGTGTGCGTGTTTGGAGGTTCATGCCTCCAAGCGAGTCACGGGCGCATGCAGTACGTGCAGTACGTGAGGTACCAACAAAGTATTGGCTTTGTTTAGGCAGTTTGATGTTCTGTGAAAACGTTGGCAACTGGGTTCCTACTGAATCTGGTCGCCTTGGGCCTGCGTCGTGGAGTTGGACTGTGCAGGAGGCTGAACCGGCGTATTGGATTATTGTTCCAACAGGGAAAGCGTCGTACCGTCGTACCGTGTGGCTGCAGGTATGCAGGCAGGATTTGCTTGTACTCTCCGCGCCCGTCCACGCTGTCGGGGAGAAGACCGGAGGCTTTTGAAGTGTGTTGTCACGCCTACGTTCATGGCACTGCAATCTCCAGCTTTGATATAGAGTTCTTTGGTAATCAGTCGAGCTGGGACGGGAAAGGTTGCTGGATTTCGGGCAAAACACGGGTGGACCGTGAGAACGATCAACGGCGCCTGGCACCTGGGGTGGAGATGGATTGATTAAGAAGCAGGGGTGTCCCATCGTTTACAGGACACTACCCGGCGCCTGCACCGCGGCCGTGTGGTCGGTACCCTGCGAGCTGGTGTTGCTATCTCGTCGTCCTTCCTCCACCTCGGTGTCTCTTTCGCACAACCACAATGGCGGGAGAGGGAGTGGACAGAGCGAAGATGGACCGTGGTGACCGACGTGGAAGCTTGGGGCGTGCGTTAGAGAGATTCAGAGCTGCGATGAAGCGGAGAGGGTCGAGTGAGAGAAATGTACCTACATTGGCTGCGACCGCGGGTGCGAAGGATGAGCGGTTGGAGGTTTCGGACGAGACAAACGACTCGACTGCTACAGTCCCGAACGGAGATGTTGTAGAGGACACAACAGGCGAAGCGCCTGCGTCTCTTGAGGCCGACTTAATCGCTGTCGACGATGGGCCAGCCGACGAGAGCGACGAGACATTACTACCAATGTTCTCGAGTCGCACGGGTATCTCGGATGATAAGGCGCAGACGCTGTTCCAGAAGTACGGCTTACTGTACGAGCCGCGAAAAAGACCAAGCGAGGAGCCTGCCAGCAAGATCAGACGGGTTGAGAAGCCTGTGCGGATACGGGTGCATTGGAAATGCCATGAGTGTCAAGGACATTTCGCTCGCGATAGGACTTGCGCATCTTGCGGTCATCGTCGTTGCGGCGACTGCACTAGAACGCCTAGTAAGCGCGTCAGGGAGGCCTTGGAGGCTGCCAACCCGGCGAAGCAGCAGGACGAGCTACAACAAGCCGGTGCGAGTAACGATGCCGCTGCAAATACCGTCGGCGGTCCTGTCCTAGCCTCCTCATCTGAAGTCGAACCTGCTGGATTGCTCGAAATGGACGATAGCCCGGACGAGAACGACCCCACGACTGATCGTAGCTATATGTATACCATGCCAGCCCGACCAAGGAACGGCGAAGACCTCATACTACGGCCAAAGTCACAGATAATACGGCGCCAATGTCACAAATGCGAAACGCCGTTCTTGCCGCCGAGCAGAACGGAATGCGAAGAGTGCAATCACACTCGCTGCAGTCTCTGTCCGCGTTGGCCACAGAAAGCTCACAAATGGCCTTCAGGGTCACCTGGAGATCAGCAGGCACCTGAAGAAGAAGCTCGTATGGTTCGCGCGGTCCAGCGTGTCTACCGGAAACCTAGACAACGTGTACGGTACACATGCGACCAGTGTCAGGCACCATTTGTCGACAAATACGCATGTCGGAGCTGTGGGCACGAGAAGTGCCCGAATTGCCTGAGAAATCCGTACGTCGTGGTAGCTGCACGAGAATGACAGCAGCATACTGACCTTCGCATAGGCCAAGAAAACTCGCAGACACACCCGACCCTGCTCTCCTACAAGCCGTTTCCGACAGACTGGCTACCTACCAAAGTCAGCGTCCCGAGATCGCTGCTGCGGCTGGGTAGGAGTTTGGTTCCTGAGACTCGTTTACGATTTGATTCACCTGCAGTCCTTACGATACCACTGTTTTGTTCTGCTCTGGATATGTGGCATAATTGCGACTTGCACAGGAGGTGTGTGCAATATCTGGCCATCTGATGAAACGGGAGTTCTGGGTTGGTGGCGAAATGTCGCGCAGAAAGTCCTTGAGAGGGTGCACCTAGCTATCACCGCACCCGGTATATGTCTATCAATATACACCTTCCTTGAAAGCCACACTCCGTTCAG
Organism: Neocatenulostroma microsporum; assembly: GCA_022814695.1. Classification (NCBI taxonomy): domain Eukaryota; kingdom Fungi; phylum Ascomycota; class Dothideomycetes; order Mycosphaerellales; family Teratosphaeriaceae; genus Neocatenulostroma; species Neocatenulostroma microsporum. The sequence goes on from JAKLLW010000011.1 coordinate 67,309, forward strand.
ATGTCTGCTTTCTCGCAAATGTTTCCATCGCGGTGCTAACCCGAACAGAACTCTGCGAGGCTTGCTTTAGTCTCCCAGTCGGAGAATTGCCAGCGCGACGGGCGTTACACTGCATCATTCCAGAACATCGCTTCAGTGTACGTAGACGTTTTGGGTCAATGCCAACAGCACGGCGTCGACTCCTCGCACCTTCTCACGTGTCTGGTCGTACAGCGGCTTAGCGATGCGCCGCCAACGTTGCGGCAGACGTAAGTCACCCTTTCTGGCAGACCAAAATATATCTGTATCACTTCTGGTTGAAGCCACACGTGGATGTGCGTCAGCAATATAATGATTACTGCAGGTCAACCTTTCTGGGTTTTTGGGTGAACTCTTGGACTGTGTGAGAAGGCTGCCGGACCCGCGCCCGACGATGCGGAATCCAGTGAAGGTTGTCGGGCCGCCTGTTCGCTTGGCAACCGTCATAAAACTCACGGCGTTAAACCGTACCCCGTTTGGACCACTTTTGTTCCAACTTTCCATCTGCTTGGCCCGAGGACCCGGCGACGTTTCGCCCTCTCGAATCGCTGCGAGTTGTCAAGACGACACGAAACAGAGTTCGTAGGATGAGGCGAAGTAGTAAAGTACCTACGCTCAGCATCGCAAGTGTGCAAGTACCACAGCCCATCCCCCTTTGACCACTGGAGCCCACTACCACTTTGGCGGCGCCTAGTATTTCTGAATTGAATCCGCATCATCCGGCACCTGAATTGAGGAGGTCTGAAACATCCCGAGGCTCAACTCGTCAACAGTCCGTTGTAAGCTCCATTGAAGACGCTTCTCAACAACTTCAGACGGGCCCATAGCAGCCTGGTAGACGATCCAGCAGCACGAGAGCCTGATCTTCATTGTGGGATACACGATTCCGGCAAACTCCGCTTAGGTACAGCTTCAGACACTCGGAGCCTCTGGGGCATCGCCAACATGCTTCAAACCACGCATCGCGAACCATCCAAACTATCCCAGCGCGAATTTATCAGGGATACACAGAAGAAAGACATCCCGGCGCTTCCTATGCTGGCTATCCGCGGCTACTTGTGCTTCCGATGCCTTGAACATACGCCAAACTTGGTCAGATGCGGCGCCTGTCGACGTGCAGTATACTGCTCGGTTGACTGCCAGCTTGCCGATTGGCATATCGCTCATAAGCATCACTGCAAAGCCTTCCAAGATGCCAGTGCCGTCGACGAAAGCGATGCAGCACTGAGTCGCACCTGGAGCAGTCATAAGCGGACCCAGCATCACAAAGCCCAGATCGCCAAAGCAAGCTGTCCGGAAGGCTGTCAAGGCGACCTAGTACAAGCGGTGGCCGGTCAGGCATACTGTATGACCTGTCGTAGAAACAGCAGGCGACATGGTACAAGACGCTCGCTGCTGCCATGTCAAAACTGTCATCTAGCCTTCAGCTGTCGCGACTGCGTGTCCAATCATACAGAGACCGAGTGCCAACACTATCAGCAGCTAGGGCATATGGAGATGTCGAGATTACAACACTTCGAAGAGTTTAGCACAATCGCAGTTGGCTCGAGGCCATCAGCAATCCAGAGTTCGGAGACTTATCGACCGCTCTCCTCTCTTGGTGGATGGGCTGGATTCTTTGAAACAATGCACGACGGCGCAGTCACGACGCCGAAGACCCAGCAGGAAATCAGCTTACATTTCAGTAGTGAGACTGTTGAAACTGATAAGCCTCGCCTGGATCAACGCCGAATATTGGCGACGGACAACTTGACCATGCCTTTGACCGTAGTCGCAGCACTTGAAGACTCTTTATCTGGCCTTGACACTGCAGAAAGTATCACCTTGCACCTGGTTGGCGCTGCCGGGAAAGAGTTCAGAAACCTAAATCTGTTTGAGGACGTCTTGCATCTGCTGCCCAATCTACAGCATCTCGGAGTCGTCCTTGTTGGCCCCGAGTCGCCAGGTGCAAGTGCCGGTCAAACAGGCGACCTCGGTCAGGAGATCGAGCTCGACTGTTGCTCCGAATGCACAGCGAAAGGACGAAAGCGAACAGTGACCTCCTTCCAGGGCGGTTACGATCAGTACGCCGCAAGGCCGGCATATGCGAAGCCGGACATGGCGGTACTCTTTCACAGCGGCAGATCGCAGGCTGGCGTGGAAGAGTGGAAATCGACAACCCAGTTCCTTGTCGACTCGGGGACGCGAACGCTGTGCACGACGTACACTGAGCGGGAAGCTGTGGAGGAAACTGTCGAACTTGACGAGCTCAATGCACACTTCATCATCCGTCCGGAGTTGAACAGGTGGCAAGGCCTCGCACCCATGCCAGAGCTACTCGATGGGCGAGAACACACCGCGTACTACCACAATTACTATCGCTATGTGTTTCAAGGCCGTAAAGATGCAGGTCCAGTCTAATGGCAGAACTACTGTACTCTTGTTACGATACAATCTCGATGAAAATCAATACAATGGTACTACCCAGGTACCAGTGCTACATGCCTCACTGTCTCAAGGAGTCAAGGCTCGGTGAAGTAATAGATTATCGATCAGGCATCTCGGTCTTGCTGTTCTCCTGAAGGTGGACACAGGCAGACACAGGAGTTTAGCTTGCGGCAATGTTGCGGAGAAAGCAGGACTGCATCTCTTCGAGACGTTGTGGGTGGTTTTTGCGACTAGTGCTGAATCCGGTGGGTGCTCACTGCTCGCCTGGTCGTAACAATGGAGAGGCGCGGCCGGCTGAGAGGGAGGGGGTAGCTCACTGACCCTTACTCTCATGCTCCCTTCAGCCTCGTCAGTAGGAGCCGCCACGGTATCTGACATGTGACACCGATCTTCATGTTGCGATTTGCGTGCTTGCGTGCTTGGTGCATGCCCTGGCGATCACGATGGATATGATGGAAATGCGCCAGGGATGCACGATGATGTCAGGAGTTACCAAAAAGGGCTGCGCATCTCGTGGATCGAAGACCTCCACGGCGCATGTGAAATTCCTCCAACCGCGTGCTATGCATGGCTAAACGGAAAGAATGTGTTGCAACGTTGCTCAACACATGAGCGCTTTGTCTGCCTTGTCACAAGAACCCAACACGCCTGACAAAGAGGACACTGGTTTCGAAACGTACCCAACCTATGAGCTCGCCTTCTCCCAGCACGCGGCTGCACACACCAACTCAGTAACCCTGTGAGACTCAAGGCTCCTTGACTAGGTCGAAGGTTCGTCGTAATATTACTTCCCGGCTACAACAGCGATGCCTCATACCATCGAGATCTCCTTCGTGAGCTGAACACCAACTTGCACGGCTCTGGGATCACAAGCATGTTTTCATCATCATGGAACTGTGGGCCACCGCACTGCGTTTGCTGGAGAGGCTAGGGTAGTCGGCAGGTTGTGCCAGAACCCTCGGCGCTGACGAGGAGAGCAGAGTCGCGTGCGCCAGAACTCACATAGGAAAAAGTAGAGAAGATGAAATTTGGACAGAATCTACCGCAGTACCAGGTCCCGGAGTGGGCATCTGCGTACATCGACTACAAAGGCCTGAAGAAGTTGATCAAGGCTGCCAAACAAGCAGTTGAGCAAGGCCAGGATCCGGACCTCGCAGGTATGACAGGCTCATCAGCGTTGTCGTGGATTTGGTGCTGATGTTGGTAGGCTTCTCCTTCACCCTCGATCGCCAGCTTGAAGATGTCGACACCTTCTACAACCGGAAGTACGCAGAGTTCTCGCGTAGACTGCGATTGCTCTACGAGAAATACGGCATGGCGTCGAAATTGCAGGACGGTATGGACAGTGAGGAGATGGGAGACTTGATGGGCACACTGCTGGAGCTCCGAGGTCAATATCGCAAGCTGCAGTACTATGGCGAGGTCAACAGAAAAGGCTTCGTCAAGATCACGAAGAAGTTGGACAAAAAGATACCAGCGTCGTCAGCGCAGAGCCGGTACCTAGCTACCAAGGTCGACCCGAAGCCGTTCGCCACGAACAACAAGTTGACACTGGATATGCGTCGTATCAACGATTGGCTATCCAGTCTCGGTCCGCTAAAGCGTAGTGACGACGCAGAGTCCATCAAGTCAGGGAGCTCAGGCACGGTCCGCAGGATAGCTTCCAAGTCTTCACTGCGCCTTTCCAGTGCAAACGTGGAAGCCTTGGACGATGCCGTTCGAAAGGACGACATGACCAAGTTGTCGGAGCTACTCGCAGCTGCTTTGCCAGACACTGCTTCTGATTCACAGCGACAGAGTCTGCTTCTCGACTTGGTTCAGCGCGCTATCTCATGCAAGTCACGAAAGTGCATTGAAGCGATATTGGGCCGAGTCACGAACCTCGAGGAAGACGAAGACATGAACAAACGTAATATCATCCACAGACTTGTAATCAGTATTGGCCGTTCCAGGGCGTTGGAGATGGCTGCCAGATCAGGGAGTACAGAGACTACTACCACGGCCATGAGTTTCATCAACGCTGCACAGCCTCCCGTGCGAGCGCCAGGTGGCTTGAAGGTGGAGGAACGAGACCCTGACAGTGATATCGGCAAGGATGTACATGCTGAACAATTGCTGAACTTCGTGTTGGACCGTCTCAATGTCGAACAACGAGGATCGATAGCAGTGAAAGACATGCACGGCCGGTTGCCTCTCCACTACTCAGCACAATATGGCCTCGTGGATGTCACGCGGGAGCTCATGAAGTACATGCAAGCTTGGGACGTGTTTGACCTGAGCGGAGGAATCGATTCGGCATGGTGGCGAGACGTAGAAGGATACGTGCCATTACATTTGGCTGTCATTGGTGGCCACTACCGAACAACGAGAGCACTGCTGTTTCTGGATGATGAGCAACACCAGCCCAGGACCCGGCTAACTCACAGGGATGTGGAGCAGAATGGAGCATCACTCGCGCTTGCTACAAAGTCTAACTTTGTGAAGATCGTCCAGCTGCTTGTGGACGCAGGTGTCGATGTCAACTACCAAGATCAGCAGGGAGAGACTGCGCTGCACATAGCTGCTCGCCTGGGCCACGAAGAATGTGCGCGCATCCTTCTAAGCAGGACTGGTCCATTCGCAGCGAACAAAGAGCTTGCGGAGAGAACCTACGGCTGGACGCCATTGTTCATTGCTTGCGTAGACGGTCACATCGACATCGTAAGGCTATTGGTGGAGCGCGGCGCACATGTTGGTAACAGAGACTACTCTGGCTGGACACCACAGGAGCACGCTGCTCTGAGAGGGCATCTGGAGATTGCACGATACCTAAATGGCTTCACACCTCCACCAAGCCTACATACCAGTCCTCAGATCACCGCTCAGACTAAAAACGCGCTTGCCAAAGGATCATTGGAGGACCGTCGCTCGAACGGCGTTTCGAAGGACGCGGCGAACGGTAGTGTGCAAGTATCAGAGCCTGTCAAGACATTCGGTCACAGATATCTCACGGATGAGGTAATGGTTCTTGTGAGCCTTGGGTCCATGGACAACCGCAAGCTCCTGGAAGCAGTGACTCTTGACAACATTGCGTTGGCAGATGCGCATGCTACCCAACTCGATACAGCGCTGTCTGTGGTGATCTCAGCCCAAGGCGCGTCTGGCGAAGCGACAGTCATCGACTTGCCCGTGCAGGAGAACATTAGTACAGCACCGATCTCTTTCACCACCAAGGATCCGACACGCGTGAAGCTTCTCTTCGATCTTATACCTACCTACGCAGGGAGCAAAGACAAGCGGTTTGGCCGAGCCGTGGCGCTCTTGTCGAGCATCAAACCGACCATAGGAACCAAGCGCATGAATCTGCAGGGCGACTTGAGCGTGCCGATTGTGGCAGGCAGCACACTGGACGTTATCGGCACCGTCAACTTTAACTTCACCATCATCACACCCTTCACACACCCAAACTTGTCTGTTTCAAAGGACCGGACGTACTGGAAGAAGTCCGCAACTAGCATCATCGGTCATCGTGGGCTCGGGAAGAACATGGCGCCGGACCAGGACAAGAAGCGTTCGTTACAGCTGGGTGAGAACACGATGGACTCGTTCATCGCAGCAGCGTCGCTTGGGGCATCGTATGTTGAGTTCGACGTACAGATGACGAAGGACCATGTGCCTGTTATCTACCATGACTTCCTTGTCAGCGAAACAGGTGCCGATGTACCCGTACACAGCCTGACTCTCGAGCAATTCCTGGCACTCAATGAATCAGCGCCACGAGCGAAGCGACAGACCCGGCTGGACGACACAGCCGGGCAGCAGAATGGCCGTACGCAGCGGTCTTTCTCGCTCGGCGCGCAGCTTGACGACGAGCGCCCTGATATGCGAGACCGCATGAAGCACACCCGTGACTTCAAGAAGAAGGGCTTCAAAGGCAACCTCCGTGGCGAATTCATTCAGTCCAGCTTTACCACCCTCGAAGAGATGTTCAAGAAGCTGCCGGAAGACATCAGCTTCAACATTGAGATGAAGTATCCTATGCTCTGGGAGTCCGTTGATGAGGAGATGGACACCTACGCGATTGAGCTCAACTCTTTCGTCGACACTGTGCTCAGCATGGTGTACGATCTCAGCAAGAAGCGGAACATCATCTTCTCCTCCTTCCATCCGGACATCTGCTTGTTGCTATCATTCAAGCAGCCGAACTTCCCTGTCCTCTTCCTGACGGATGCCGGTGCTTCACCGGCTGGAGACATCAGGGCTGGATCGCTGCAAGAGGCTATCCGCTTCGCCAGTCGTTGGAACTTGCTTGGCATTGTCAGCGCGGCGCAGCCGTTTGTCCTCTGCCCGCGCTTGATCCAGGTAGTCAAGAACTCCGGGCTTGTGTGTGTCTCGTACGGCACGGACAACAACGATCCGCATAACAGCAAGTTGCAGGCTCAAGAAGGCATTGATGCTGTCATTGTGGACAGTGTTGCAAGGGTGCGGAAGGGTCTTACGGAGGCGGAAGAAGTGGCATCAATCACCAATGGCCTTTCGAATGCGAGACTCGTGCAGGCGGATGCGTGAGTAATATAACGTGTAGCTGGATGGCAGGATGACGTCTGGGTTGGGTGGTGCTCGCACGGCAATGCCGATGCTTGAGCTTGAATATGGGTAAAAGCTGTACATCAGAGGCCTACGGACTTGACAGTAACATTCTCATTCTCCATCAATTGTCACACTGTGTTCAATACGGCTACCCATTGCTACCTTTTGGTTTCTCCGATCCATGGGAGGTACAAGGGCAACGAAAATGGCTGACGGGTCGCGCAGATGTCGAGATCATTTGCAGCTACTGTATCGCACTCTGGAAGTATCAGCAGTTCAAGCATCACGCGCAATTCTCCAGCCATGAAGCAACTTTACAGGTCTCTCGTATGCTTCCAATAGGCCTGCAGTATAGAGATCTCTACACGATTGGATTCCTCGAGCCCTGGTAGCCTGCAGTCTCGCCTGCCAAAACGCGCCAAGAAGGCCCGTGCACGGCTGCCTTGCGTGCATTGCTGCCTGCTTGCCTCTGTCGCGACTTCCCTTCCTGAACATCTGACATTCTCCAAACATTTCAAGTGCGATACCCAACTTTCGACATCACGACATTAGCGAGGAAGGGACTCATCATGGCGCCAGCATCAACGGACTGCCTGCTTCTCGGAATTGCACCCGAACTCCGCAACCACATCTACGAACTCGTGCTCGTCGACAGCGAGGGCGACATCAAAGTGACGGACCATCCCGATAAGCGCTGGCAGCCACCCACCATACTACACACTTGTCGTCAGATACGGGCGGAAGCATCATCAATCTACTACGGAGAGAATGTTTTCGAGGTCGACGTTGACACACGTTCCCGTGCCTCGAACCCACTCACTCCCTTCGTGCCCTGGCTCTGCGCCTTGCAGGCCGGAAACCGAGCGTTGATCGAAGAAATTCATTTGAGTCTGTTCTACCACGACTTCGGGGTCGCAAAGCGGGGCACTCAGTGGTACTGCGAAGAATTGGCCGAGGCAGGTGGTGGCGAGTTGCGTGAAGGGGTGCTGCGCATTGGCATGTTTGAAAATGAAACGAGTCAGTACTTCTGGACGTCATTAGGAGAGGAGCCGGAAAGCTGGATGGGGTACAAGTACTGACTCTGGCTCCGGCGGGAACGTGGGGCCGAAGAATCGCGGCAGAGGCAAAGGGAGCGACGGAGCGTTGAGCGGATGGGACGATATGTGAGGGTGAAGGCCGACTTCTGTCTCGTGCGTTCACAGCGTAACGTGGAAGGGCCGGGTCAGAAAGTAGGCTGCCGTGCGTCACTAGAGATGTGGGTGTGCACCTGCTATGCGCTTAATGTCTTACTAAGGATATGTGAATGTGCTCATCTGATCAGCGAGACATTGGAGGTATTATTGAAACGGACCTAGAGGACACATACTGCTTCATTCTGCCATGCTTTGTTGCCGTCCGCTTCCCGTCTTTTCATCGGCGTTCGGCATCGAGCCCAATACTTCTCTGCAGCCCAAATAAAAGCTCTTGATGAAGCAAAGCGAGTGGAGCCCTTCACGTGTTGCTGCCTGACCAGATAATGTCGCCTCACACTTTGCGCTAAAGTCGGGGTCGATGTCTTTGACCAGGCTCTGCCGATCTCCCAACTGCAAACACGAAGACCTGGCAACTCCGATAACCAATTCCTTCCTCTTATTGCCAAATAGGCCTGCAAAATAATCGCCAATTTCGGGATGGCGGACGGGAAGGCGACACCGCCGTTGATGCGGTTGCCAGCAGAGCTTCGCAATCGCATCTACCACGATGCCCTCGTCGAGACAGACCCTATTGCCGCTCATGCAGACCGTGGAATCCATTCGTCGTATCGGCTGCGTACACCGGCACTACTACAAACAAGCCGACAGCTGCGCTTCGAGGCCCTCAAGATGTTCTACGCCAACAACGCCTTCATCTTCGAAGACTTCGTCCACGACACAGTGCTACTACCGACCTGATCTTTTGGCTCCGCAGCATTGGACTCCTGGCGAGGCAAGCACTTCGTGCCATCCGTATCGATGACATCTACCACTACCACTCGGCCAGCGCAGCGGTCACACTGGAAGGTGTGCATTCCGACCTATACATGGCTGGGCAGACTGTCCAGGTTGACTCGCTGTATGTGGAAGTCATGGTGGAGTTTGAGGGGACGGATGAGTATGGGCATTCAGAGACGCAAGGCGAGAGGCTGTGGACGAACGATCCGGTGAAGGATACGGCGGTCACGAGACGTCGACTTGGACTTCCAGAAGAGGATGACGAGGTGGATTCGTAAGGTATTGGCTTATTATCTAGCCGTGATCATAATATCACACAAAGAGACTTGCAGGTAGCAGATTACTCAGACGGTGCTCAGTAACGGGCGCAAAGGCTGCCTATCGGAGGGAAGGGTACGTCCCGTTCGATACGAAGTGATGCAGTGACGCTGCTCATGAACCTGTTGTTCGTCGATGGGAGTGCACTCTGTCTCTCGCCGAGAATCCCGTAGTGCGACGCGAAAACTGAATGGAGTGGCGAGCATATGCGTCCTTGCGCTCGAAAAGTCTTAGCCTACCTTTCCAAGCACCAGGCACCACCCTCTTCTCACACTTACGCTGCAGTCACTTTTCAAAGACCTCGTCTTTCGTATCCTCAACAATATAGGCGTACGTCTCAGTCCAGCATGCCTGGTAAGGCCGATTGCAGTCCCACTTGCGCCCCTTCGTCTCGTAGATTTTGCGTACTACGAGAGGACTGCAAGAGTGTTATTGCGAACTGATGCGCTTTGGGAGCAAGATCAAGAGCGTACCGTTCCAACAAGCATGACCGGAGAATGAGCCAGCCTGTCACATGCTACTTCCTGCCTCATTCGCTTCGCTAGCGAAGATCTGTCTCCACAATTCGTTTCACCGCTTTAGCTCTATCCCCGTTCGTGAACAGCAACCTTCTCAGTTCACTCATCCTCTTCGCGCTCACCAAAAAGCTTCACTGCAGCTTCTCATCCAATAACCTTCAACAAGCGACATCTTCAACTCCACGCACCAGATATGGCACACAACACTGCAAGCTCGCCGCTCCTGAAGCTACCGCCTGAACTTCGCAATCGCATTTACCATGAGGTGCTCCTCGAAGATGGCGACATTTACATCGATCATCATTCCAATTTGGAAACGAAGTGGCAAGCTCCAGCCATCCTGCAGACCAATCGTCAAATGCGCAATGAGGCCAGCAAAATATACTATTCGAGCAACGCCTTTCGCGTTGCCCTCACAACCACGACAACAGCGGTGAACGACATGCTGGTGTGGCTCCGCAAGCTCGACATAGGGGCACGCGGTGGGCTCCGGGAGGTGCGAGTGGATGACAAGCTGTATTGTTTATACCCCGACAGCGGCACCAGCAAAGCGCAGGAGAATCTGAACAAGTACTACGAGGGCCTGTACACAGCCGGTCCTGGGCTAAGGAAGGGCGTACTGTTCGTGGAGTGTGTCCTCGGGGAGGAGGACGACAATGAATTGATCTGGACGAACAACCCGGAGGTCGACGTGCCGGAGAAGCAACGTCAGCGCGATATGACGAAGTTGAAGATCTAGACGGCAGCGTAGGAATGGGCAGATGTTCTGAGAAGCGCCTGCACTTCGAAGATCAGACCAAGCGAGCGGGAAGTCTTGGCAAAGACGGAAGTCTCGAACAATCCGGAGATTGATCTACCAAGAGTCGGGCGGGAGGATGAAGTCTAGGAGTGGTCGGGATGTGGAGGTTGTCCAGGTCTAAGCGCGAGAGACGGCCAGCGAGATTTCGAGAGAAGATCAGCGGTAGTCTCAGATCGTGCGATGGCTGCAGTAAGGACTGTCGGAGTAGGATGCTCAAGGACCAAATGCGATGGGCAGCGATACAGTGATGCGAGAGAAGCTTTCTCAAAGGCCGGCATTGGGGCATCTCGAACTCGTCAGGCTCTGCGTTAGACGATGGCTTGTACAGCAGCTTGAGATTGAGCAGTACTGTTGACAAGGCTGCACCTCCCAAGACTTCCCGCTTCCTTGAATCTCTACTCTGCACTTGGGTGACTGCTAGTAACGTCGCGGCACTGGGAAGGCCAGGTCAGATGGGGCTAGAAAGGGCGGCGAGCCCCGGAAGGCACACCAGACCGTGCGTTGGCCGATGTGCCTGATTGCCGGCTCTGAAGACTGGAGACTCGTGGACCAGAAGCGATGAAGTGACGTGGTGATGCGGCGAAGAGGTGTTGGCGTGCTGGAAGATGAGCCTTCATCATGTGACATCGATAGAGTTTGCACTAGCGCGCCGCCAGCAGTTGAGTGCCTTAATTCAAATCTCCCATGTACTCTTCACTCACTTCCAACCATCTCAAGCCCTGTCAACATGAAACCACACCGACAACCACAACTACGTGACCACAAGAGGCGCATATCTCCACCGACAATGAACGTGCTCGTAACGTTCGCTGACATCGTCTGCAGGCAGTCCAACATGGCAGACATCAACAGCAACTCGCCGCTCCTCAAACTTCCGCCAGAACTGCGCAATCGCATCTACAGCGCCGTTCTCCCCAACTCGACCGAGATCCAGATCGGCTGGTACTGGAAGTACCGCGAACCGCTGTGGCGTATGCCAGCACTACTGCAAACGTGCCGTCAGACGCGGGCAGACGCAATGCAGATGTACTTTGCGAACAATATCTTCCGTATCTCCGCTCCAGCCGGCTGTGATAAAGATGGGTACAAGGTGGGCGATGATCTCAAGGAATTGGGCGCATGGCTCCGGAACATTGACCACGCTGGCCGCGAAGCGCTGAAGACGGTGTGGCTCGACGACATTATGCACACCGTTCCTGAGAGGGCCCAGCTATGGCTTGACGAGTACTACAAGGTTTTGGCCAGTCGTGCGTACCCGGTTAAGGCGCGCAGCCTTCACATCGAGTACGACCCCATAGATGACGTGTATTGCGACAAGTGCAGAAGCAATGCTGGGATGTTCTGGTCCAATGATCCGAAGACTGACTTTGAGCATGTGTCGAGCAAGTTCTTCAGCATGCCGCGTGGGGAGCATTGGGGAAGTCATTGACAGGAGGAGCGAGAACGGGGGTCCATCTGTGTCTAGAGCGTCGCATGGTGCTGCCGACAGAAGAGACTGCGGAGCAATCGGTGCATGATGCAGCTCAAGGTGAAGCGAGTAGAGCACTTGCGATCCGGTGTCACTACACAACCTCACATCCGTTGATCGAAAGGCTCCAGTGGCTGGGACGAGCGAGGAGGAATGGGTTAGAGTCGAGCGAGTGGGTGAGCGGTTTCGGCGTGCTCCTTCCTCATAAGATAGAGTTGGGCTAGCGCGTTCGCTAAAGGCGTCAAAGCTTGCAGGCTTCCTTTCTACATCTTCTCAACCACATCTCTCCCTATCTCCGACTCATCTACAACTTCGACTGTTTCAATGTTCCAGGGCGCCCACTGATGTCAGACAACGAGTACGTGCCACCAAGACAGATTGTCTGGCTCGTTTAGCTGACGCTGGTGACAGACCTCCCAACATGGCAAGCGCGACCACAGCTTCTCGCCTCCAAGCGCTACCACCGGAATTACGCAATCGCATCTACTACGCCGCCCTCGTGAATACCGATGAGGCTCTCATCGACAAGAACGAGAGCTCCGACAAGCGCTGGAAGATGCCGAGCTTGCTGCACACTTCTCATCAGATTCGCCATGAGGCACTACAGCTATACTTTGCAAACAAAACCTTCCGCGTTATAGCTGTAGACACGCTCTACGATACGCCGGATCTCGAGAGCCTCTTTCCGTGGCTTCAAGCAATCGGTCCCACAGCCCGCCAAATGCTCAAGACAGTGCGACTGGAAGACGGAGAGTCCTACATGGAGGACGATGGCGGGATCGAAAACACGGCTGAGGTAGCCCAGAAGTGGCTCGACCGATACCACAAGGTTCTCAGCGCGGTAGGTTGTGGGCTTGACGAAGGCGTGTTGTATCTGGAGTGCTACGCTGGCATCACCTGCCAGGGGTGTGGGGACGTGCACGACGAGAGGCTCTTTTGGGCGAACGACCCGGAAGATGCTATCGAGCGTGAGATGGACGCGATGCACGACGAGCTAAAGCAGTGCTGATGTGTTGTTGTAACATCGAGGTGGTGCGCGAGGAGCTGGGGAGTGGCGTCCGGCGTGGTTGCTCGCCCGCGGGCATGGTTTGCAGAGTGAAGGAGCAAGGCTCTTCTGATTCGACTGAGATTTCGCTCTGCATCAGATACAATCTTCATCCGGTCATCACGACATCTTTGCCTTTTCCCTTAGCATCTTTGAGAGCTCCATTCGTACTCTCAGCCGTCTTCTCATTCTTCATCTCCACAGCCTCCTTTACGGCCTCAGCCAGTACCGTCCGTGACAAGCTCGCCGCTTTGACCGCTTCATCCATCAACGTATCCGTCTGCATGCCTACATCACCCTTCATCCACATCTCCGTGATCTCGTCTCTTGACTGCAGATACGCTACCACGCACGCTGCCTGGATCTCCGCATGCTCCGATGGGGAGGGATCAAGCACCATAACCTCCTTCTCACTCTCTTTCTTTCCAGCGTTCTTTCCATCTCCCACCATAGCAGCAACACCTCCACTAACCAAATCCACGCAATCAATCCCCGCGTCAACCAACGCCGCGCTCGCAACCGTCACACAGCCTGCCAGTACACCCATCATACCCCATCCACTACCAGCGGCATCACCATCACCCCACCAACCATCCTCCTCTCCTTCCAACACCGTGATGATAACTTCGCACCCACTCTTCGGCCACCTCTCTCCAATGACCACACCCCTCAACGCCGTCTCCAAATGCACACCCAAATCACGTTCCGAGCTATCCCTCACATACCCTCTCCTGTTCCTCGTAGCGAACGGCGCGTACTTCACGTGTGTACTCAGCAGCAAGTTAGGACTGAAAGCTGCGTTCCGCGGTAATGGGCGAGGGCCGTGGACTGTACATGTGATCTTCAAGCTGCTGCTCTGCGGTACGAGCAGATCCTTCTGCTGTTGTGATGATGATTGGTTGGGCGGTATCTCGTAGTATGCGCTTCCAGGTGCGGAAGGCACTACGCCGGTGCGAAGGAAGATCTTGCGGTGTTCGTCTGGTTTCCGCGTGCGGGTTGGTCGTTGGATCTTCGTGTTTGGCGGAGAGACGAACGTCGGAGGGGCGGTGCCGCCAGAGGGAGGGTTGAGACGGCGGCGATCCGCTTGCATTGTTGCTATCGCCGTTGCTGCATGGATCTCATGGTTTGATTTGACCTGTTTGAAGCCATTGATGGAACTCTTCGACGTCAACTTTTCGAACCAACCTCAGGCATCAATCTTGCATGACTCGCAGCTCGAAAAAACACCCGAAGCAAGCGCAATCGAGCCTTGTCGCCATCACCACTGACAACCTTGAACTTTCGCAAAGATGGCAGACGAACAGCAGCGTTCCCGCTTCAAGCGCCAGAAGATGACTGACGATCGCGCGGGTGATCGCGCCAACAAATACCTGGCGCACATGTTTCCCGATGACCAGCAAGACTCTGGCGTTTCGCTCAGCGACGGCACGAATGGCTACTCCAACGGCTCGACAAATGGGGCGAATGGAGGCGGACTGTCGCAGCTCAAGAGGCACTCGACCACGGCGAAGCAGGCAGCGGTCGCAGAAGATGGACCGATGAATGCATTCAGCGGCGGCCAGCTGTCCGACCGATACTTCAGCATCTTGAAGACGAGGAGGAATCTGCCGGTACATGCGCAGAGGCAAGAGTTCTTGGACCTGTACCAGAAGTCGCAGATTCTTGTTTTCGTTGGTGAGACTGGTTCTGGTAAGACGACGCAGATACCACAGTTCGTGCTATTCGACGATCTGCCGCAAGAGCAGGGCAAGATGGTGGCTTGTACGCAGCCTCGTCGAGTTGCAGCTATGTCTGTGGCTCAACGTGTTGCCCAGGAGATGGACGTCAACTTGGGCGAAGAGGTTGGTTACAGCATTCGATTTGAGGACAAGACTGGACCCAAAACATGCCTGAAGTACATGACCGATGGTATGCTGCTTCGCGAGGCCATGAACGACCACGACCTCAAGCGGTACAGCACCATCATCCTCGATGAGGCTCACGAACGTACACTGGCGACCGACATCCTTATGGGCTTGTTGAAAGAGGTAGTAAAGCGGAGACCGGACCTCAAGCTGATTATCATGTCCGCTACGCTTGACGCCCAGAAGTTCCAAAAATACTTCATGAACGCGCCTTTGCTGGCCGTACCTGGACGAACGCACCCAGTCGAGATCTTCTACACACCAGAGCCAGAGCGCGACTACGTGGAAGCCGCAATGCGCACTGTCCTACAAATACACGCTACCGAGGCCGAAGGCGACATCCTATTGTTCTTGACTGGAGAAGAAGAGATTGAAGACGCCTGCCGCAAGATCAATCTGGAAGCGGACGAGATGATACGCGAAGCCGACGCTGGTCCCCTCAAAGTCTACCCGCTTTATGGTACTTTGCCACCCGCACAGCAACAGCGCATCTTCGACCCTGCACCTGCACCCTTCAAGCCAGGAGGCAGACCCGGTCGGAAGTGCATCATCAGTACCAACATCGCTGAAACATCTCTCACGATCGACGGTATCGTCTA
This sequence comes from Neocatenulostroma microsporum, assembly GCA_022814695.1. NCBI lineage: Eukaryota > Fungi > Ascomycota > Dothideomycetes > Mycosphaerellales > Teratosphaeriaceae > Neocatenulostroma > Neocatenulostroma microsporum. Next base: position 82,944 of record JAKLLW010000011.1, read on the forward strand.
CGTGGTAGACCCAGGCTTCAGCAAGCAGAAGGTCTACAACCCGCGCATCCGTGTCGAGTCCCTGCTCGTGTCACCCATCAGCAAGGCTTCTGCACAGCAGAGAGCTGGTCGTGCAGGTCGTACTCGGCCTGGCAAATGCTTCCGTCTCTATACCGAGGTGGCCTTTAAGAAAGAGCTTATCGACCAGTCATACCCCGAGATCCTGCGTTCCAACTTGGCAAGCACCGTTCTTGAGCTGAAGAAGCTCGGTGTCGAAGACCTGGTGCACTTCGATCTTATGGACCCGCCTGCGCCGGAAACTCTGATGCGCGCCCTCGAAGAGCTCAACTACCTTGCTTGCTTGGACGATGAAGGCGAGCTCACCGCTCTCGGCTCCCTCGCTTCGAACTTTCCGCTTGATCCTGCTCTGGCCGTCATGCTCATCAGCAGCCCGGAGTTCTACTGCAGCAACGAAATTCTCTCGCTCACTGCCCTGCTCTCAGTACCTCAGGTCTTCGTTCGACCTGCTAGCGCTCGCAAGCGTGCTGATGAGATGAAGGACCTCTTCGCACATGAAGATGGAGACCACTTGACTATGCTCAATGTGTACCATGCGTTCAAGAGCCCGGCAGCGCAGGAGAACATGAAACAGTGGTGCCACGACCACTTCCTGTCCTTCCGCGCTCTGCAGCAAGCCGACAATGTTCGATTGCAATTGAAGCGGATCATGGAACGGGAAGAAGTCGAGCTCGTGTCCACTCCCTTCGACGACAAGAAGTACTATGAGAATATCCGGAGGGCTCTCGTAGCCGGATTCTTCATGCAAGTTGCGAAGAAAGATTCATCTGGGAAGACCTATGTCACCGTCAAGGATAACCAGAGCGTACTGCTGCACCCAAGTACCGTCCTGGGCCAGGATTCGGAATGGGTGGTTTATAACGAATTCGTGTTGACGAGCAAGAACTATATCCGCCAAGTCACCGCTGTGAAGCCGGAGTGGTTACTTGACATCGCGCCAACTTACTACGATCTTGATACCTTCCAGAAGGGAGATGTGAAGACAAGCCTGCAACGTGTGGCGGAGAAGGTGAGGAGGAGGGCGGCGATGAGTGGTGGACGATAGAGACTTCAGGAGTATATGGGTGGCGCTCTAAGTGTTCAAAACGGATTGTTCTGCCGGAGATGCGGCATGGATGTGCGCTCGCCGACATCTCGGCTGTGATGCCGGATGGCTGTGCTGCTATAGTTGCGAATAGAGTGTACAATTTGGTAGCCTGCAAACATGGTATCATTCCTCATGTAACGTTGATGTCTCAGTGCGCTTTCATGGTCATGTGCCTGTAGTCAACGGCTATACACGTATGACACACAGTGAGCATAGAAGTAACCCACTGTAGGTGTTCTGCTGGTCACTTGACCTGGCGAAGAGGAACGGTGTTTGCTTGCGGCGTTGATAACAGTACGCCATACGATCATCCAGAGGCTGCTGTGAGCTCAACATTATGGCAGTGACTGACCATCAGGCGTTCATACTCGAGAAGCGAGCTGGGTCCGGCATTCGACATGCGGGTTTCTCATCGACTACAGCCTTGTTTTCGGTCCTTGTGGTTTGTCCGTGGCCTCCCATGACCCTACCCAATGCACCACAAGCACCACGCGAGTGCAGTGAACCGCTGCAAGCGATGGAGCAGCTTCGATCATGCTAGAGTATCTTGTCTGCTGGAATGTGGTCGCCGTGAATGCTGATACTCAAGAGTGTGTGGTATAAGAGAATGTCCATTTCGGGCAGGCACGATCTCTCAATAACCAACAACAACGACTCGAACTCCCAGAACCACCAAAGAGCACACTAGATCAACGACCAACAACAGCCGAAAATCAGACACTCGAGCCCTGAGAACAACCTTGAAATACATTCAAGTCTCCTTTTCCGTAAGTCACCTTTTCACGATATTTCTTTGTTCCTTTGCTCAAGGGAAGCATGTTGGACTGACACGATTGCAGACACGAGATGTGTTACCGAATAGTCGAGGAGTGGTACTGCATGTGCTACAACGACAACTGCGTCACCCACAGGTGGAACACCAAATGCACGAATGAAGTTGGCTATGGCCCTCCACACCCACCGAACTATCCAGTAGTCAGGTGTGCGGACCCGGGCAACCGCCAGTTCTGCTCATACAACTTTCCAGCGCACGAACATACCTTGCAGCAGGACGATGCACAGGACCCTCCCATTTGCCATTACAGGGTCGAACCGCGGCGCATAGATGATCCTTACAACCGTTCCTGCCTCAAGTGCATGGACATCAAGAGAGGCAGGGATCGGGGTAGGGACGGTACGAGGAGGGGCGAACGCCGCTACTGAGTGAGCGTATGGCCCGGAGGCCGTCGAGGAGAGTTCGATCGAGATCGGAAGGCAATGCTAAGCAGCGCTGTATTCGGCGCTTGTGCGTCTTAGCGATGGCGTTTGTGCTTTGATGATACCCTGGGCAGAGAGATTAACGACTTCATGAACCAAAATCAGCCCGGTTGTGCTTGACTGCCATGAGCTCTACAGGCCATCATACCACTGTAATTGTCCATTGAATTGACGTATCGAGCAGCAAAGCAGCCTATATCATAGCTCCACGCATGGAGCGTCCGATGAAGCCATCACCAAGTCTTTCGCTGGGTTTGTCTTCGGGAAGCGGATGAGCTCAGCATAGAGTTCGAGCCTCGCGGTTTATAACCGTACAAGCGGGCCTCCTATGGCACTGACAGGTGTCGATTATAAGTAGTTTCATACATTCAACATTATCATATTGCTCTAGTATGCGAGCGAAGATTCCTCCTCGTTACACCATAATCATCTTCGCTAAAAGTACCGGACATCGAGTAGACATGCCACCCAAATCGTTGCTTCCCTCCAATACCAAAAGATGCTGTTAGTACGCTTCGGCATCAACCATTTGCACCACCCCAGATGGTGCTTAGCCACCCAGGTTGACTGTACTCATTATTCCGCAGTGTCCAGTCTGGGATATCCCCGCCATCCACAAAAGCAGCGAGGTCATCCGCACTCATCCGAGTCTGCAAGCTGTTCAGCCAGGCTTCCTTCTGGTACGCATCCCACACCTGATGCTGCACCTGCGGCGGCTCCTGCAATATCGCTGGTTGCTGTAGCTGATGGTGCTGCTGTGGCTGGGCCTGGGTCTGGTGCGTCTGCTGCGGTTGTGCATATGCTCCGTAAGAACTGGGTGCGGGTGTGATCGGCGTTTGCTGGTGACCATGGTACGGCGCACCGTTCGCATATGGTGATGGCTGTGGTGGCTGCATTGCGTAGGCCGAATTGTGTGATGACCAACCGCCGTAGCCAGCCGAAGATTGTCGCTCAAACGGCGGTGATGTACTAGAAGGTGTAGATACTGTTCGTGATGCTGGGGATGTAAGACTTGGCGGTGCGCCAGAAGGTGCTGGCGTGTCTGCTGAGTATGCTGGCCGAAAGTTGTTGATCTGGTGGGCGTAAGTCGAAGGCGGTGGTAGAGGCGGCAGAGTCTGAGGTGCCGGGTGCTGCTGAGCTTGGTGATATTGTTGCGGATATGAGTCGTAACTCCTGAAAGGAGCGTTAGGGGTAGAAACGCTCGGCTGGCGGGTGGCTGTGGCGCCAGGAGCTGTATTGATCGCGTTCCAAGGCCCGCCTTCTGGCTTTGACTGCTCTGAAGAAACTGCTCTGTGATCGCGATCTTCGCTCTTGACAGTCGTGCCGGCGCTACTATCATCGTACAACCCGTCAGCGGCCCTCGATCCCGGCCTCCCACCGGCGTCAGTCATCTCGATATCGTGATCCTCAAGCTTGCCAAACTCCTTGAGTGTTCGCTCGAGCAGCTTCCACTCGTCGAGGCCGCCACCTGTCCCTCCTTCGCGAAGGCTGAGATGGCGGGAAGAATCCGATCCATCTTCATTCCCGGAAGATCCGGTCTCCATGGCCTGCACATTCTTACGATAGTCGCTCTTCATGCGCCGGAAGTATTTGTGCATGCGGTTGATAGTCGTGAACCAGCCATCAGCCATGTGCAGTCGTGGCCGCATCTGTCCAATCATCTCCAACGCCTTCCTTGCTGCTTCGAAGCCTTTGCTCTCACGAGATTTGCTTCCGTCTTGCTGCACAGACGACGTGGAAGTCGGCTGCGTGCACATATAGCCCTCTGCATCCATCCAATGGAAGTTGATGCAGTACACTCCCACGAATGCTACTGTGTAGATTGCGAAGCCTACTATCGGCGTCTCAACAAGCGCATTCCACTCCTGGCAGCTGCGTACAAGGTCCATAATCTCGCGAGCTGCCCTGAACAATTCTCGAGCACTGTCTTCCCAGAAGCTGGGTGGCACATCGTACTTCTCGGGTGGAAAGGTCGGAGCGTCCAGCGGGCCTTGGGGCTTTGAGCATCGTATCGGGATGAAGGGAACGTATTCCCGGTGAAGCATGATCTGGCAGAGTAAGTAGACGGTGTGTACGAGCGTGTAAGGCGTCGAAGTCTTCAAGCTGATGTGCGCTTGAGTGTTCTGCGGCGTGAGCGTGTGTTGTCGTGGAAGGCTCGCTTTGAAGTCCAGGCACTGCTGGCGAAGCTTGTACCACGTGCATCGCGGGTCCCAAGGCGGATGCTCCTCGATTCTGTGTGTGGTGTCAGTCATTGTCTAGCCGTTCCTGAAGCAGTAAATCTCACCTGCGACCACCGGCACAAGACCACTGCACCAGCTTTCCGTAGATCTCCAGAATCTTGATGTAGCGACTGACCAGACCCTCATCCACACCAACTTCAAGCCGGCCTTTTTCGTTGTCATCCAGTGGTGCGTCTGGCATACTCTGCTCCGGAGTATCGCGGTTACCCAGCATGACCGACGCCTGCCGATGGCTCTGGACTTCAGCCCTGCCAGCTACATGATGGTCTTCTTCACCTAACATCAAAGTCCGCACTTTCTCAGCGAATAGAAACGACCGCTCGCTAGCCGGAAGCTGTATTCGGAGCTCAGGCGCATGCAGCATCTGGGGACGGTATTTGCCACTACTAAGATAGCGATCCATGATGTAGCAGCTCCAGAAAGTTCGTCGCCTGACTTCCTGCTGAATGAAAGCGTCTTCATCACTCTGGTGGCCATTTGAGGAGCTTTTCCGACCAGCATTAAGACCCATACGCTCCGCTTCACTGCCAAGCGCCAAGGATCGAGACATCGGCTCGTCGTCCAACTCCAATTCGTACTGCAAACCCATGGCCTGTGCTGCTCTGATCGCTATGCCTACAGTAAGCCATGCCTGCGCTCCTCGGCACATACCCCAGTCGTGCAAGCCCATCATCAGCGTGGCCTGCGTCCGGTCAATGTCGTGACATCGGTTGTCCGTCCAGCCCATTGCTAGACGCTCCCTCGCAGCCGCAGCATAGTACTCTGATGCTATCAGAGGGTTGCTCGGTCGCGTCCCTGTGGAAGGTGAATGATGAGCTACTAGCCTTGGATGAAACCTCGCTGTTAGTGCTAAGAATGCCAGCAAGAACTCAGGCGACATTGGTGGTCTTGCCGTTGCAGCACTGGTCTCCCCTGACACGGATGTCGTAGGTGGTGGCTGCATGCTGGCTTGCCGTAGTGGCTTGAGAAACGTGGGCGGATGCAAGAACGGCAAGTCGGCAGAGTAGTGTATCTGGAAGATGTCGAACAGCTCCTGCCATACCGTCGGAGTGAGCAGTCTCGGGTCCAACGCATCCAAGAGCGGTCTTGGCGACTCTCGGTGTGCACTCAATGGGTCCGCGACGAACGTGTGCGTGCTCTTCCTCGGCCTCTGCCGTCTCTCCCCATCCAATGCCGTCCCATCATGCTGCTTGCCCGAGAAACTATCTCGACGTCTGGTGCCCGACGGTCCGGTCGCGGGAGAAGGATATTCACACGGTCTTTGCGAGTTATCGCAAGACCGACATGTCGTCCCGACGCCATTGTTGACGCACTTCACCTTGCTGCGCCGGCAGCGAATGCAAGCTATGCTAGAACGCATTCGGCCTTGCGCCTGCCTGGGCGACGGCCCGGCAGCGGTGTAGCCTGTCGGGCCCGGGTGTGCGGCGGAAGCAATGGTGCTGGCTTGTGACGGCGACCCGGCGGATGTCTGCAGCGAATGTAGCAGGGAGTCGGCAAGCCGAATGGGATCCTGAGGCTGTTCCACGATGGGCGGTGTTGGAGAGGGAGAGGTGCGCAGTCGCAATGGGTTCTGGGGCGAACCGGTACGCTCGGAGAAGCAAGAGCCTCAAGCGCGATCGATTGGGAAGGCAGGCGCAAGTGTGGTAGGCGCGGGGAGGCACTTGCAGCAGTTACCGGTCACCACGAAGTTATCCAAGGAAAGAGTAACGGACGGACCGAGGACCGAGTCCGATCGCGATGACGAGGCGGGCCGATGGTATGTCTTGAACGGAGTCGCGAGTGATAGGAAAAGTTCAAGGCGCACTGCGGCAGGTTAACGTACAAAGGTACACGTACACGAGACCTCTCCGAGAACACACATGCTAAGGCCAGGGTGATGTGATTTCCGTACGACCGTAGATGGACGAGGGACCGATGTTGTAGCGAAGGATGTCGGATAGAGCTGAGTCCAGACCCTCTTCAATGCCGATCCCACTCCACCACTTCGGCGAAACTATCGCTTCTTCGCTGCGCAGCGACAGAGCTCACGCATATGTCAGCGGAAGATTGCCGGTTGATGTCTTTACAGCCGATCATCGGCAATGGGATCTGGAAGAGCTTCACAGCTGCTTTACCGTTTGGTGGTGACGGGTGACGGCGGAGAAACAGCCTTGTATGTAGTTCGGAAGGAACGTTGCCGAGTGTGGGCGGTGTCCGGGGTGCCGAATTCTTGCGCAATCGTCGAGGTGACTGATGAGTAACGCGATGAGAACATCAAGAAGAGTGACGAGCGTCAAGTATGCTCGGTACTGTGCCACACGCGCGTCGAAGATATACGCAGTGATGTGATCTCGTCTGATCATAGAAGCCGCGTTCCAGACTGCCGGCAAACCGAGCCGACAGATACCGAAAGAGTGGATGCCAGACTTCATACCACCAGACGTCGCACCAGGAGCGTCGTTTTACCGACCCGCGCGTCAGACTGGTCATTCTCATTCGCAGTCCGTGGCGACGGCGACAACAAAGTGAGCCGGCGACACGGTCAAGGATCACCAAGACATACCAGCCAAGCAGGTATGGCATACCGCCGAGATCGATGCACGGCAATCTTCATCTTATTTCGTTGCATCACTGCTATTGCGCCTTGCTACCTTATGTACAAGAGGTCAAACTCCGCGACTGTGGACGCTGGAACGCGGCACGCCATCACCCCATATACCCCCCTACATGCCTTGGGAACTTTTGCGCAAAGCCAGCCACCCAGCAGCACAGCAGCGATGACATGACGTTCGGACTCATCCCCATGGGGCAAACGCTTTTCTGTGGCACTAACATCCGCCATCGTCCCATGCCTCTGCATTGGAAGTCCCGAGCGGCAGTGTACCTTGCAGCGGACAAGCCAGCAGCCGCCCTGGCATGCCGGCTCTGCAGGAGATCCCTCCGCGTGAGCCAACCCATTTGCGACTTCCACTTGTAGCTCAGGCCCAACAGCGTGGATGACCGCGGACATCAAGTCAGTACTCAAGTGCTTCCAGGACCGCCAAGCAGCGCGAACCGCCTGACAATGCTTGGCCCAATCTCATCGTATTCGGCCTTGGTATGGCAGTAACTCCTGAATTCGGGCGTCTGACCGAGCAATGACCCACCAAACCAAGGACCGTGCCGTTGTCGCTTGTGCGTGATGACCTGGACGTCGAGACCGCCGGACTTCGCAGCGTTGCCTGCTCTCGCTTCGGAAGCCTTGATACGTGCGTCTACGAGATGCCGGATATCGCGCTGTAACCTTCTACCGAAGTCTTTGTACAGCGTCGAGCCACCTGAGAGCACAATGTTTTTGTACAGACCTCTTCGAACATCGATGGGTGAGGTTTGAATAACGGTGTCCACGATGGTCGGTAGTGGTGTCAGGAAGTCTGAGCTGTAGATTTCCGGATTGAAGAATATCTCGGGTGCCAAGAAACGCTCGTAGCCCACGTCTACCGTTGTGCTGCGACCGCCAGACTGCTGGACCTGGTACTTCGCGAACCTGGTGTCTGGCTCCCGATCGAAGCGCGCAAACTCTTTCACGATGTCCGGACATACGTAGCAGAACTCTTCTTTTATCCGCTCCGCTGTCTTGAGCGAGCTGTCCGGCTCTCCTCGGTCCCGCAGCAGTGACTGTACGAAGTATGTGATGTCTCTTCCGGCAATTGGTATGCTCTTGATGCTGCTGCCGATCACGTAGCCCTCCGCTACCGGAATGACGTGCGTCACACCCTCACCACTGTCTATCACTGTTCCCGTCAAGCTTCGATCCTGCACCTTCGATGACGTCCACGACGCCGCCAACGCTAGCACTGCCTGCACAGCGACGTACAGCCCAGCGCAGTTGAAGGACTCGAACATGATCTCGGCGGTGGCTTCGCGGTTTTCAGGTGGGTTGAGCGGAGGTTCGGTGAGCAGGAAGTAGTGGTCTTCCGGCTCGACTCGCAGGTACTTGAAAATGCTGTTCGACCAGAACCTTTCCATCTGATCCCAGTTCTCAATCTGACCGTGCCGTATCGGGTAGTGTAAGCCATAGCCTGGCCCCGAAGATGCCGCAAGTGCCTCATCGCCAATGAAAAAGTCCAAATCTTCTGTCCCTCTCTTGCCTGAAAGATGTCCTGATGGTCCGGCACCTCCGGTGAGGAAGGTAGGCTTGCTCGCTACAGCTGGTCGTCCGGAGCCTGAGCCTCCTGCGCCGGCTGCTGGGCCTTTGGTTGCGATCGCGGTAGGGAAGACGAAGGAGGGTGAGTCATTGCCTGCGAAACCAAGTTTGGTATACCCCGTGCCGCTGTATACTCGTCAGCTCCATCTTGTCAGCGCATGGACTATGACATACTTGTCCATGACAACGGCCGGAGTTTGAGGCGCCATGATGGGTAGCTGTCAGCTTCTTTCCTGCGTGGCTCGGAGAATTATGGACGCAGGTCCGCTTGAGCTTGAAGTGTTTCAACGGTGTATCGCACAGAACAGATGGTCGAGATGCTAGGCCGTCGTGGTCATGGTATGTCGTCGCCTGGAAGTGCCAAAGGTCGTACGTAACTTGGACCAATTCCCTGCCCCACCAGATGAAGCCAAGCCTTTTTCGGCGATCCCAGATCGCAACCAACTTCCCTTCACCTTCCGTATCTCATGGACTCAAGGTCAACAATGTGGTCACGAAATGGTTCGCTGACATATCTCGGGCCTTTGTACGGTAGGGACCATGGAATAGAAGGGATGGTCGGTGTGCGCACAACAAGACGCAAAGCCGGGTAGTTCGGGACGAACGAGGTCGATATCGTTCTTTCCATCTTCAGTAGGGAAAGAACATCGCGAGCAGACGCGTGTAGGCCGCGAAGTTCAACTTCAACTTCAACTTTCGGTGCCTACTTCGCTTCAGCATCACTACACCTCCCTTCTCACCATAACAATTCATCTCATCTGTTGCATCTCGACAGGCAACAAATTCACTCGTTCATCACTCCGACACCAAGGCTCACCAACCGTACAGCTTAGCATGCCGCGTGAGGCCTAAGTTGTCTCACGTGCTCGTACGAAAACCGCATCCACCAGGCTCACCCTTCCGATATACCAACATTGAACTTCATCCTGAGAGAGCCAGTCACGACTACCAAACCACGCCTCATCCGATACCTAAGAGCCTTCCCTCAGCCCTCTTTGAGATCACGCTATCCACGAAGTGCACACCATTCTCCGCCGGATCCTTAGCCTAGCGAAGACGAGATGTTCAGCGGCAGCAAACGGGCCCGCAAGGGTGGCGATGTGGCCTGCATCTTTGTCCATGCCGGAGCCGGATACCACAGCATACAAAATGAGAGCCACCACTTGGCAGCATGCAATGAGTGAGCACTACCGCCTTTCATCGACTGGACGCATACTGATGCACTGACAGTGCCGCCAAGTCCGCCATGGCTCTTATGAAGAACGGCGGCTCCGCGGTGGATGCCATTGAGCTCGCAATTAAGATCCTGGAAGACCGCGAGATCACAAACGCAGGTTACGGCAGCAATTTGGCCATGGACGGTGTCGTCGAGTGCGATGCGGTAGTGGTGGATCACTACGGCCGCAGTGGAGGAGCTGGCGCTGTGGCTCGTATGTCAACATCCGACACTATGTTAGTTGTACTTCGCTGACGGTCATGCAGAGATCAAGAACCCGATCTCTCTCGCTCGCCTGCTACTCGACCACACTACCCAGACCCTCTCACTCCGGCGAGTGCCACCCAACCTTCTGGTCGGACAAGGAGCGACGAATTTCGCCTACGAGCACAATATGCAGGTCATGCCTCTCGACTACCTCATCTCACCGGCCGCCAGGGATAGATGGCGCAGATGGAAGAACGACTTGATCAAGGCTGAAGCCAGCCGACGCAACGATGACGCTGAGCGGTACGGACTGTCACCACCTCCACAATACGAATTCAAGGATTATGTGCAAAACCACGAAGAAGAGGAGGGTGTTCGGAGGGCTCACTCGCAGGCAATGCTGGCTGGCGTATGGAACGAAGCACAACCTATCTCCCCTCCTCCTTCGGACGATCCAGTGGAGCTGGGCAGCTCATCTGCGCTGTCGTACTCGTCTCTGCCGCCGTCTCGGAATAGCTCCTCAATCTTCATGAAAGATTTGCCGTCGTCAAATGACACCGCACCCGATATGGCAGACGAAGGAAGCGATCCCTTTGGCCCTCCGGGCATGCCGAACTTCTCACGGATGCCTCCGAGAACATACACCAGACCACCTCGGACTGATAGCAACAAGGCAGTCTGCGGTGAGACCGATTACCAGAATCTGGGTGATGATAGTATGGTGTACTCAGGTCACAATGGCTCAAGCATGGATCTGGGTGGCTTTGGCAACTTCGACTCTCATCCACTACTACACGCACCCCAGCCCATCTCAGCCGGGTCATGGCATGACGGCTCGTCAGGCTCCGACTCCGACTCGACCGCTGTTATGCTCGACCCTCACGAGACCTCGCTGGACCCACCAGTACGTGGCAGAGCCGACAACGACTGGTCTTCTGCGGTGGGATCGTCCGACGTACGACAATCAACACAGGTGCCCTCGCCTTCGCTGGACGGGACGCACGCCATGTTCGATGCTGCGGGTGAGCACTCGAGAGCAGATACTTCAGGCGCCAACACGTCGCATCCTCGGCCTTCGAATCACACCTTCATACCATTCCATGACGGTGCCCAGATCGACGAGGACATGATCACAGATACGGTCGGCGCCATCGCCGTCGACCTGTACGGCAACATCGCCTGCGGTGCGTCGTCAGGTGGTATCGGTATGAAGCACCGCGGCCGCATTGGACCTGCAGCACTCGTCGGCATTGGCGCTGCCGTCGTGCCCATGGATGCTGACGACGCCGACCGCATGGCGGTCGCCACCGTCACAAGCGGTACTGGCGAACACATGGGCACGACGCAAGCGGCTGGCGTCTGCTCTGAACGTCTCTACCACAACATTAAAAAGGTGCCAGGCGGGCATTATCACGAGGCTGAAGACGACGAAGCCATCAAAGGCTTCATCGAGAAGGACTTTATGGGTCATCCGAGCGTCAAGCAGAGCCACTCAAATGGAGCTATCGGTATCCTGTCTGCGAAGAAGACGAAGGGCGGTATCTTACTCTACTTCGGGCACAATACAGACTCCTTTGCATTGGCGTCAATGCATTTGGATGAGTCAAAGCCGGTATGCACGATGAGCCGCAACAAGGGCAATGGATCGATCGCGCAAGGTGGGAGGGCGATTCGATATCGGAGAAAGGTATGAGGTTGAAGAGGTTACGAGTGTGGTCGCTGAATGTCACCTTTGCTATTTCTCGGTTGCCCTGCGATGTAACTCTGGCTAATACCTAAGCCGATGGAAATGGGTCAAAGAGTTTTGGACCTAGTATCAGCGTCAGTTACATAGCATCTACACCTACATTCACCTCGATCGGCGTTCCCATGTCACCTGCCAATACCGACCGTGTCACCGTGTGCACGGTGAACAAGGCTGGCTTGCTAAGGGTTAGGGTTTGGGTAAGCGCGGCACACTGAGCAGGTCGTGCAATGGCAATGCATGGATGCGTCTGCTCACTTCGCAGTAAGCCAATCATGTTGTCGACTCGTTGTCATTACAATTACTGTGGTTTGAGGCGTTTATGTCACTTGACCTTGTCGCCGTACGTCAGACATGGCATGTGGAGGGCTTCCGAAGTATGCAACCGCCGGTTCCAAACGGAAACCTCTCGACGTATCGCAATCACACACAACTCGAATGACGACGGCGGAACCGAGAGCATCTCATCGACGAGGAATATCGGGACGAACTCGATGGCCGGCAGAGGGTCACGTCGTCACGACAATCAGGCTAGCCACCACTCTCGCCTTCTTCAAAAGATCACTGGAGCTCTTCTATCGCTCAATGACCACGCGAAAGGCAGTGATGCGACCCAGATCTGTAGCCTGGGCTCTCTGGGTGAAGTTGCAGCGATAGAGCGGCCGTATATGCTGCTAGTGAAATCCTACTGCCTGCAACCGCGAGACGCAGGACGCAGCGATCCTCGCGCCCAAGAATCTACATCAAACACCCGTTCTTCCGACTCGAGTGCAGCTCCGACATCGCCACCTTCCTCCTCTTGCCCCCCTTTCCTTCCTCGAACACTTCCACAACCCACTCGTACCACACTTTCCGATCATCTGTCTGCCGCCACATACTGACTTCCATTTCCGCACCATCCGGCACATACAGAGGTATCTTCAGCGGAAAGAAGATGGGGAACCAGCTGATCATATCTTTACTCTTCTCGTCCATGGTCACTGGGTTCGTCGAGAGCTCCACTTTCTGATCCGATTTATTGGAGGCGTAAAGCACGGTCTCAAAGTAGCCTCCCAGTCCATGACAGACTCCCCGGTCCTGGCAGCGGAAGCGAACTGTGCAGGAGCGGTTGTTGTGCTCGTTCGTGCCGTCTCCGCCGAGGAGGCCGCCTGCGTCTGATGTGCCTCCGACCCGCTTTCGCGCTTGCTCCAAGATGGCAGGCGGTGCTGGGTGCGCGAAGGACCAAGCTTCTTTCACGTCGGCTTTATGCGGATCTTCGGCGGTGGACGGCATGATGGAGAGAAAGTCGTACTGGTGCAGCATCACCACGTAGGGGAGCTCCCACTTCTCGTTGACGGTCATGTTGAGATCCGGCGTTGCGCGGCTGAGCAGGTCGCTATGCAGTCTCGGGGCAGCGATGGGTGTGAAGTGCGCGCTGTAGCTTTGCGGTATACTGACGCCATGCTCTGGGTGGAGGACGTGCTGTACGCCGTCAAGACATTCGGGCGAGAGCTCGTTGTCCGCGAAGGAGCCTAGCAGCTCTGAGACGAGGATGTCGACCTTGCCTACCTCGCCGGTCTCTGTTGTCGGGCCCGACCACGTACGCATGTCTGACTTGACGACTGTGACTTGACTGTTCCACAGCGGATCTGTGGCATTACGTCGCTGAAGCAGGACATAAGCGTTCGGGTTCTTCTCCACAGCGCAGCACTTGACTTCGATTCCTGTGCTTTTGCTGGCTTGCAGCACCCGGGTGACGAGCGGTCCTCTTCCCGCACCAACAACAGCTACCACAATTGGTCTGCCCTTACCCAGCTGTGCGTGCAGGTCTTTGAGTGCAAGAGCAACTGCGCGCTCGTACCACTCGTACTTCACTGGGTCCTTCTCAAAGACTTCATAGGTGATGGACTCCAGGTTGTCAGTTAGCGGCTGTAGCGGCGACTGCAAGTAGTCCTGATAGCCTTGCCCAAAGCGTTCGATAGGCGGTCGCAGCGGCTGCGTCTGTTGGACGTGCCGCAAGTACTTGAGATGCAGTGCCGGATCTTGTGACGCCTGATGCGGACTTGCTCGGTGGGCCGCTTCCGCTGGCGTTGGTTCCGGCAGAGATGTGGCTGTAGCGATGTTGGACGAAGACGGTATAGGACCGACGTCACTGAGTAGTGCCCAAGGTGGAAAGCGGAGGCGAAGAAAGCGGGTGAGGTATTGCTGATGCTGTTTCGAGAGCACCGGAAACCCCTTTCCATTGCGCAGAAAGGAGGTACGTGGGAGCATGAGCAGACGAACCTGTTCGGAGTACCAGCGAGACTGCAAGGAGAGCGATGGTAGCTGACGTGGGATCTCGAGCGCTGGAGGAGACGTTAGTCTATGTTATGTGCGGTTCACCGCGAATGTTGCTGACATACCTCGCTTGCTCTGTTGCCCAATCACCAGTGTGCCAAACGCAAAGAGGGAGCGAGGGAAAGCGAGGATGAAGGAGAGGAATAAAGGAGAAATAAGTGTAGACGACTGCATTGCGTACCTATTGACAGCTTGTTGCTGTAAACACACATCGTTCTGATGGTGTTCCAGACTTCCCAGCTCTCACACAGCTCCGGCTCATCTTCGTCTTCCTCTGATATCGCAGCATACTGCGGTCTTGCCAGCTGCGCAAGATGTACGCCACTGGCGCTGCAATCTTGCTCTAGCTCGCCGCTCATGGGCAGTAGAATGTGCAACTGCAGATAGGGTCCAAGGCCCAGAGCTTCGAGTATGGTTCGTGCATACTGCACACTACCTTCTGCGCTTACTGGCCCGTAGACGAGGACATTGCCTACACCACAGAAAGCAGCATACGCCACCTCAAGGTTGAAGACCTGTCGGCTTATGTGTGCGATCAGGGGATCCTTGGATGCAAGATCGATCCAGGAGCTTGTCACGGCTATGAGAGACGCGTTGGTATCGTCCGGAGAGAGATCGCTGTCCTGTGGCGTGAACGCCGGCACGATCGGTAGAGCTATCTCGTCCGGTGAAGATGATGCTGAGAGCTTGTTGACGTGGTCCTCCAGAATGGCCAAGACCCGGGACTGGAAGTGGGCCGTAGAGATAGGCGTAGTCAACAAGTCATAGCCTAGGTTTTGTGCTCTGCTGAGATACTCAGGAGTCACAGCCTCGTTCCTTTCGCTTTCGTGCTGGCCAACGTAGAGTATCGTCGCTGGCTCTTCGGGAGCGATATCGCCGTTCATGGTGGCAGCAGCAGATCCAAAAGGGTTAACTCTTTCCACAGACTAGCAAAGCGTCTTGGACGCCACTCGCCAGCATGCAACTTGGAGAACGATATTTCTGAGCAGCGGAAACGTCCCGCCATCGATATTCTGCATGACTCGGGTGGTGAGTTCGGATGTCTCCGTTGGACTTGCCTTGAACAACACCACCGCCTCCACTTCCCGGTCAAGATCGCACCTCGCACGTCGGCGAACACTCTCCCTCCTTCAAATGCCGCCCATTCGCCTCGTATGTATTCAGGTCTTCTGCATGGCAGTGGGGAAGTCATGCAGCCCCGCATTCTACAAGGCGACGGGAAGTTCTTCCGTCACGTCATGTCCCTGCTTCCGTACCTGATCGCCACAATGAGCTTCCGTCTTCAGTCAAAAGCATCAATATCGAATGCTGTACGACGCTCGGGGTACGATGTTGCGAAGAGGGGCCGCTATATTGTTCGCCATGGGGATGAGAAGTCCCATAAAGTAGGCTTGGTCTCACGGTAGGTCGTGTCTTCCTGTCTTGTCTGGTCAAGTCTTGCTCTCTTTGGGAAGAACGTCGTCAATATGCTGTTCCGAAGGCTATGCCAGGCAGCTTTGCTGTCTGTGGCGGCAGTACAGACTGCTGCTATGACTATTGGAGGCAAGCCAGGCATGATGATCAAGCCGTACAAACGGGCGCCATTGCAGGACATTGTGACTTGGGACGAGGTGAGTAGAAGCAGGAAGCTTGGAGACGATGACAGCGTGCTCACCAGTGGCTATAGCACTCATTGTTTGTACGAGGCGAGCGTATCATGTTCTACTCCGGCGAGTTTCATCCCTTCCGTCTGCCAGTCCCAAGCCTCTGGCTCGACGTCTTCCAGAAGATTAAGGCTCTCGGATACAACGGTGTGAGCTTCTACACCGACTGGGCGCTGCTGGAAGGGAAGCAAGGCGAATTCAATGCGAGCGGTGTGTTTGCTCTTGAACCATTCTTCGAAGCCGCCCAGACTGCTGGCATCTATCTCCTCGCTCGTCCGGGGCCATATATCAATGCTGAAGCCTCGGGCGGCGGCTATCCAGGTTGGCTTCAGCGAGGCCCAGCTCTTCTGAGGACGAGGGATCCGGGCTATGAGCATGCTACGGACAACTATGTCGCCCACATCGGTGCTATTGTGGCAGCGGCACAGATCACCAATGGCGGTCCAGTCATTCTCGTCCAGCCGGAGAACGAGTACTCGCAAGGTGTCGTCCCGGCTTTCCCTGATCCAGTGTACTTCGGCTATGTAGAGGACCAGTACAGGAATGCCGGCGTTGTGGTGCCGCTGATCTCTAACGATGCCTATCCTCATGGTTACTTCGCCGACGGCCCTCCAAGGCAGCCTGCCGCTGTGGACATCTACGGTCATGACGGTTACCCGCTCGGTTTCGATTGCGCGAACCCTTACACCTGGCCGGATGACGCTCTGCCAACCTACTACCTTACGCTGCATGAAGAGCAAAGCTCAAGCACACCATACTCCATCGTCGAGTTCCAAGGCGGCTCCTTCGACCCGTGGGGTGGTCTTGGCTTCGCACAATGCACAGAGCTGCTTAGTCCGGAGTTCGAGCGTGTGTTCTACAAAAACGACTTCTCTTTCGGCGTCACTATCTTCAACATCTACATGACCTACGGAGGCACCAACTGGGGTAACCTTGGACATCCGGGAGGTTACACCAGCTACGACTATGGCGCTGTTATCGACGAGATGCGTGTCGTAACCCGCGAGAAGTACAGCGAAGCCAAGCTTGAGGCGAACTTCTTGCAGGCTTCTCCCGCATACTTCACCGCTATCGCTCAGAACAACACGAATGCCAATGGCTCGTATACCGGCAACGAGGCTCTGGCTGTTACCGCGCTGCTCGGCAACGTCACCAACTTCTTCGTTATCCGGCATGCGGCTTACAACAGTCTTGATACTACGGACTACCACATTACACTGCCGACGAGCAAGGGCAACATCACCGTCCCCCAGCTAGGCGGCAGTCTCAGCCTGCATGGCCGTGACAGCAAGTTCCACGTCACAGACTACAACGTCGGCGGCATCGATATCCTCTACTCCACAGCCGAGATCTTCACCTGGAAGCAATATGGCAACAAGCGAGTCCTAGTCGTCTACGGAGGTCCGGGAGAAGAGCACGAACTCGCAGTCTCCGGTGGCGGTCACGCAAGCATTACCGAAGGCTCCGGCGTCAAGATCGCCCAGCGAAAGGGAGCTACCGTCCTGAATTGGCAGGTGAGCACCGAGAGGAAAGTCGTGGACTTAAGCTGCGATCTCACAATTTACATCCTCGACCGCAACTCAGCCTACGACTACTGGGTCATCGACCTCCCCAGCGACCCAGTCACAGGCAACTACACCAACTACGCTCACTTCAACTCCGCGCCTATCGTCAAAGCAGGCTACCTCCTCCGGACGGTCGAAGTAGCTGATGGCTGCATCCACCTAACAGGTGATCTCAATTCTACCACCGCCCTCGAAGTCATTGGTGGCGCGCCCTCACATACTAGCGAACTGACCTGGAACGGCGAGAGCATACCGTTCAAGCAAGACCACCGCACCGGCGTCATAACAGCTACAGCAATCTACACCAACATCTCCTACTCAATCCCGAACCTCTCAACCATCGGCTGGAAAGTCCTCGACTCCCTCCCCGAGATCCAACCTGGCTACGACGATAGCTTGTGGACAACAGCAGACTTGACATACAGCAACAACACCGCCCGCAACCTCACCACCCCTCGCTCTCTGTACGCAAGCGACTACGGCTACAACATAGGCAACCTCCTGTACCGTGGCCACTTCACCGCTTCAGGAAACGAGTCCAGCATCTTCCTCATGACGCAAGGCGGTTCCGCCTTCGGCCACTCAGTCTGGCTAAACAGTACATTCATCGGCAGTTTCTACGGAGCAGACAAGTACAGTAACTGGAACGCCACTTACACCCTTCCCAACCTCTCCGCTGGCAAACCTTATGTCATGACAGTTCTCATCGACAACATGGGATTGGATGAGAACGGCGCAGCAGGCAGTTCTGAGATGAAAGACCCGCGAGGAGTTTTGGACTACGATCTCGACGGCCACCCTAAATCCGACGTCACGTGGAAGTTGACTGGTAATCTCCATGGCGAGGACTTCGAAGACAAGACTCGTGGTCCCTTGAACGAAGGAGGACTCTATGCGGAGCGACAAGGCTACCACTTGCCAGGTGCTCCTACCTCCAACTGGTCGATGAGTGCTTTGGGCCCAATGAGCGGCTTGCAGAAGGCGGGAGTGAATTTCTACGCTACGACGATTGATCTGGATATGCCGGTGGGATATGACATCCCGATAAGCTTCAGCTTTTCGAATGCCACTGCGATGGTGAACACGACTGGAGGGATACCGGCTTATAGGTGCCAGATTTATGTTAATGGGTATCAGTTTGGGAAGTATGTGCATAATATTGGGCCGCAGGATGTAAGTCTCCCCCTCCTCTCCTCCTCTCCTCCTCTCTTCCCCATGGCTTTTTCAAGGCATGTGCTGACCGCTGTCTTCTGTAGGTCTTCCCAGTACCAGAAGGTATCTGGAACTACCACGGTAGCAACTACGTCGCCGTCTCCCTCTGGTCTCTCGAAGCGAGCGGAGCTGCGGTGGGCAACCTTAGCTTGGTCGCTGGCCCTGTGATCCAAAGCGGATATGGGCCTGTGGAGCTAAGTCCGATGACTGGGTGGAGTCCTAGGGCGGGTGCTTATTGATCCCGCAATCTCACGATTCGATCGAGTAGTCGTAGGAAGCACTCCGTAGCACAGCCTAGCCGCGATATATCGTTGTCGGTGACCATAGCTTCGAGCATCGCCTCATCCTCTAGATACTGCATCCCATACTGATGGATGGCAGCCTTGGAAGCCGAAGGGCCGTCTCGGACATCCGAGACAGCCTCATGCTTTTGGAGAATCTGCCAACCCTTACACCATTCATTCTTACTCCTAGTCAGAGTAGCTTCTCGCTGTCCTTGAGCCCGCTTCAACCGGGCGCAGGTGTCCCGCCCGCGCTTCCGGGCGTGTCTGCTCCACTGCCATCAATAGGCCTCTTCTTCTTTTTCTTCTTCGGCTTAGCCACCACCACCGGGTTCTGCCCGTAGTTCGCCATACTCAGTTGACTGCCGCAGAGCAAACACGTCCCATCCGGCAAAGGCTCACAGAAGATGCTGAGGCAAATCGAGCACACGAAACCAATATCGACCACCCTCTTATGACAAAAGCAAGCCGCTCGGAAATCCACCCCTTCGCTTTCTCCGGGAGCAATGAGGTGATTGCGAGCGGTGCTGTCGGGCAGGTAGGCCATCATCAGGTACTGCAGTATCCCTGCCCGTGCTTGAGGAGTGGTGAGAGACATGTAGATGCCGCCAGTAGTGTCTGCTGCTTGTTGAAGGAAGACTGGGTCACCAGCGATCTTGAGGACATCGATTGGGATCGATAGGCGCTGGCAAGCGAAGATGGAGTTCATGATCTCGATGTATTTGTCCGCTAAGTCGCCTGACACGGAGAGGATGAGTATGCGGCTGGTAAGGCCCAGGCTGTGCATTCTGGACCCGTCGGATGTTTCATTGAGTGCGTTTCCGCCGGCTACGGATGAGGGATCGGAGTAATTGAAGTGGGTGTTGCTCGTGGCTGTAGGAAGAGATGCGGTTTGTTTGGATATGTAGGCTAGAGCTCGGGTGAGTGCGCCGGCTAGGAGAGTGGAAGGCGAGGCAGACATTGCTTCAGTAGTTGTTGTGGACATGAGGGTGCGGAGGTTGGAGAGGAAGGCGTGCTCGAGTTGGGCGAAAGGACGGTATTTGTTGGCGTCGTCTGGCGGTTGAACTGGGCCGCCTACACTTGTCGTATCTCCATTGTCCATATCGACATCTTCACCGTTGTGGGCTGCACCGTTTACTTGTCCTTGCTCTTGTTTCGCATGCGCGGGAGTTGGGTAGAGCCATTCTGCTCGTTCGGCGTGGCTGGCTATTACGGCGACTCGGTTGGCGTAGTTGATGGCCAAGTGAGCGTTGATGAAGACCAGCAGGTTTGCTACTGCTTTGGAGAGCGGGAGAGAGTCTCCCAGCAGCGCCCAGGCATGAGGATTGGTGTCGAGGATGATGGTTAGCAGTGATGGCGGCTCCAGGTCTTGGTGCGCCGACGTGCGGTCTGTCGCATCTATCGCATTCATGTTGAACGATGCCTCAAGTTCTGCTCTACAGAGCCATCATCTCAGAATCATACTATTGTATAGTACAGTCTCGATGAAGCGCTGGGAGTCGCCTTCCGTACTCTGTACCCTTCGTTGTACTTGTAAAGTGGAAAGTCGCGAAGCACAGACGACGCGTTTGGCCGAGGCGGAACCGCGCCAAGCCTTTCACATCCCTCGAATTGACCGCCGCTCTCCTCTGCGACCTTCACCATCACAATCCACTACGTTCCGTCTCGTCTGCTACTGACATGATCAGGCTCATCATCGGCGCCAACTCCTACTGCAGCATTGCCGATCAACGAACGTCTCGAGAAGTCTGAACGGCATTCGGCCCGTCCATGCGGCGGTTCGACCCTAATCATGCATCGCCGACGACGGGATGACCACATGCGGAAGTTGTGACTTCCATCTGCATATCGCCAAGCCATAGCAGGTAGGCACGATGTGCGGTATCCGGCGTTCATACTGTTTGTATTGACAACTGGCCGTCTCGCCATGCCTACTTTACCGACCGTCTCCCTACGCTGAATACTGCTCCATGATCTCTCACTGTCATTTGCCACTTTGAAGCAAGAGCTTCCCCCTCAACATCTGCTCGTCTCGGTCCAGGAAGAGCGAAGCGTCCTCTTAACGAACACAGCTTCACCATGGAGAGACCCAACGGCCGCTCGTCTACGGCGGTAATGGAACCTATCGAGCTCGACCCTGTCCGCACGAGACAAGACCTACCGACTCTACCCAACAAACGCACACCATCCATCAGCGGCCACAGCCTACACTCGAACGGCCTACTCTCCCAGAAAAGTAACGAAGACTCAGACCGCAACGAGACCCTCCCCTCCCCAACAACCGCCTCCGAGCAACTCGAGAGATGGAACTACCCCCGATCCAACATCTACCGCATCTTCGCCACCTTCTTCTCCTTCCTCGTAATGGGCGCCAACGACGCAACCTACGGAGCCATCATTCCTTACCTGGAAGAATACTACAACCTCAGCTACCTCGTGGTCTCCCTCATCTTCCTCTCCCCCTTCGTAGGCTACAACGTCGCCGCCGTCTTAAACAACACAATTCACCTCAAATTCGGCCAACGCGGCGTCGCCTTCCTCGGACCCGTCTGCCACTTGATCGCCTACGTAGTCATCGCCGTCCACCCGCCTTACCCGGTCCTTGTCATCGTCTTCATCCTCGCCGGCCTCGGCAATGGACTCGAGGATTCCGGGTGGAATGCTTGGATTGGGGCAATGGCTAATGCGAACGAGGTTCTCGGGTTCTTGCATGCTTTTTACGGTCTGGGAGCTACAATTGCTCCGCTGATAGCTACGACGATGATTACGCAGGCTGGACTGCCGTGGTATTACTGGTATTATGTTATGATTGGCGCTGCTGCCATCGAATTAGGGACTTCTGTGCACGCTTTTTGGAGCTGTACGGGTGCTGCGTTCAGGGAGTCTCATCCGAGGACGAGTGATGAGGGTGGCTCGAGGCTGAAGGAGGCGATTTTGAAGAGGCCTGCTGCGAGAGTGACGTGGCTTTGTGCATTCTTTCTGCTGGGGTATGTGGGGATCGAGGTGGCGTTGGGAGGCTGGATTGTTACATTCATGATTCGGGTTCGACATGGTGCGGCTTTTGCGAGTGGGATGACTGCTACGGGGTTTTGGCTGGGTATTACGGTTGGGAGAGTGGTACTTGGGTTTGTGACGCCGAGGATTGGGGAGAAGTTGGCTATTGCGGTACGTCTATCCATCTCCCGACACACCCACCCCTACCATTTCTCAATCCTGACAGCCATCTAGATCTACCTCCCTCTAGCCCTCGGCCTAGAACTCCTCTTCTGGCTCGTCCCTCAATTCTACGTCTCCGCCGTAGCCGTGGCCCTCCAAGGGTTCTTCCTGGGCCCAATGTTTCCGGCTGCCATGGTAGCTTGCACCAAGCTTCTTCCAAAACACTTGCACGTCTCTGGGATCGGTTTTGCGGCGGCTTTTGGTGGCAGTGGAGGAGCGATCTTTCCGTTTGCAGTTGGTGCGATTGCGCAGACTGCTGGAGTCAAGGTGCTGCAACCGATCGTTGTGGCGCTTTTGGCTGTGATATGGATGTTGTGGATGGGGTTGCCTAGGATTGGGAGGAAGAGGGATTGAGATGAAAGGGAACATGTATCTCTCGTCTCGCAGATGGAATGCACTCTCACTTTGACCTATGGCACTTGAAGCTGTCGTGGCTCCCGCTCTGCGTATGTCGACTGACACGGAATCCTGGAGATCAACGTGGCACATATCAGGCCCCAGTGGCGTACTCCCACGGGATCCCGGCCGCAAGGACGTGTTTTGGCTTCGACGAATGTCAGACATGTGGACTCTTGCCCTGCGGGATCAAGACAGTGATGCGCTTTCGCCCATGTTCGAGATGTCGTGTCTCCGTCCTGCGATTCTGCGCCCAGATTGTCGCGGAAGAAGACGACCTCGTATGTGACGGCTGTTGCGCATGGGAGATAACTAAGACCGGTTGCAAGGGCGACAATTGAGTAGAAGGCGTGCGGGCGGGTCTTGCAATCCGCAGTCATGGCGCATTTGGCGGCAGTGTGGCGAGGGTTCCCAGTCAGAGCGTGAGCTCGTCGTTCGCAAAGGCGTGCATAGCCAGGATACGCTCTCCGACCATCCGTATTCCTTGTGATCGTTTTCGGAGGTAAACGGCTGTCTCGACAGGCTTTTTGTAGCCGAGACAGGGTCTTACCTGAGCACTTCTTCTGACTGCCGACAAGTGTCGAGGCGTCACGGCCTGCTACTGTCTCTGTCGGAGCTGTGTGTAGGGTTGTTTAAGGGGCCAGTGACAGGGCAAGAATGGCGAGGCCGTAGACTATCTCGTTGCAGTCGTGAAGTTCATAACATGTGACAAACGGCGCTGTTGCCACGGCGTCCGTCGCACCTTCCCGTTATGTGGCCGTTCACGAAGCTTCTTTGCTGCGCATAAAGCTGACGCACACTCCAGCTGTCCGCGCCGTTACGCAACATCACGCCATCTTCTTGGGGCTTCTCGCTCTTCGAACTCGAGCGCTCGACGAAAGCATGGCATCTTCTACCGCGAACAGTTCGACCATGCCGCCGCCAGTGAGCACGTTGATAGCGGGGATATCCAAGTACGAGCTCTTTGCGAACAGGTTGCTATGTTTGACGCTGACCTCTAATCCAGATTGTTCAATTCGGAGAGGTTCACTGACCTCATCATTCGATGCGGCCAGCGTGAGTGGAAGGCGCACAAGAATGTTCTCTGCACACAGTCAGACTTCTTCGCGAAAGCTTGCGAGGGGGACTTCAAGGTACGTACGTCTGCGCACGTACAAGGGACCCGCCAAGCTGACAGATACCAGGAAAGCGAAGATGGCTGTGTCGAGCTCCATGACGATGACCCGGACGTCGTGGAGGCGATGCTGAAGTTTCTTTACACCTTCGATTACAGCGACCTGCCAAAAGGGCGTGATGCTCCGTCAGCTGTCCTGTTCAACGTCCGAGTGTTCGCCATCGCGGAGAAGTACTTCAACGAGCACCTTCAAACTCTGGCCGCCAGGAAGTTCGAGACCGCCGCCGAGCGTAACTGGGGCACGGATGGCTTCGCCGACGCTATCTACGAGATCTACGAGGCAACCGACGACTCGGACAGCATTCTTCGGAGTAGGGCCAAGCGAACGGTCATGCAGCATGCCGGTGAGCTCTTCAAGTCCGATGGCGAATTCAAACACTTCCTGTACGTCGCGTGCAACACGCCTACGTTCGCGGCGGAAGTTGCTACGCTCCTTACGCGGCGGAGCAGCGACTCTCCAGCAATCTATGACTGCCCTCGCCGCTCCTGCAACGCAGCGTTCAAGTCAGCAATGGTGGAGGGCGAGACTGTCGAATGGGACTGTCCGAAGTGCAGGTTGGTCGCCACGAAAGACTACACTGCGTGGCAGTCCCATCTCAAGACCGTCTATGAGCCTACCTCGGCCCCAAGACCTGCACATCTTGATTAACGATGGCTGGAGACAATGGGATGACAAGGGATTCAAGCAGGGAGGGCTGAGATGCTCATGCGATCTAGCAGAGCGCGAGAGAGTGATCGTATCGCGGTAGTCCGCTGAAGGGCACGCTGCTTGACCTACGCAGGTTGGATATGCGGGAGGCCGGAGAATGATCATCTTCAAACCCATAGATAGCATAACTATCTTGATCTTCGTTTACCTCTGCCAGGACTCGTCTCGAGTAAGTCAGAGAGCAGATCTCGAGCCTTCTGCTCTCGCTTGTCAAATGACCCGTTATACATGGCATAAAGCACGCGTAGCGAATCTGGAGTACCTTGTCAGCACCATCACAAGTTGCGTGCTGGGCCGCAGAACACTCACTTGCATGGTCATCGGCAAACTCAACGGTTTCTGCACCCTTCTTCCTGGCCTCCTTCACTGCCTCTTCCAGCAGCGCAGCTCCAACACCCTTCTTGCGATACTTCAGCCTCACGGTCCACGCTAATATCTCGCCTCGCCAAGCCTTCTTCCTCTTCTGACGACCTTCACCAGATACCCAGTCTACGATGACCGTCCCGACCACTTCGTCTCCGAATTTGGTGATGATGATATCGGCATCTCCCAGCCAGCCGAAGTTGACCTTCTCTGCATCATACAGATAGTCTTGTGTCAAGTACCGCAGGCCAGCGAACATCGCCATAAGGATCCCGGCGCAGGTAGTGCCAGCCAGATATACGTCTTCCATGCTCTCATACATATATCGAGCGACCAACGCCAAAACAGCTACCGCAATAGCCATATTCAGAGGGTGAACAATCAAGTTGTTGTTGGCAGTCTGCCGCATCTGAGCAACACTGTCCGCTACCAGCTTCAACGCCTTGACCTTCTCGTCCTCATCGTGCGTGATGTACGTTTGGAGCTCCGGCACACCGGCCAGCGGATCCTCAGGCGGAGCACCGTCTGCATCTGCCATGGTGTCTGCTGGTTGTGATAATGGCGAAGGTGGAGGGAGTGACGTCGCAGAGCCTCTCATAGACGGAGGGGTCGACCAGGGACTCGGGCTCGGCGGAGGAGAAGCGTGAAGACGAAGATTCGTACGCAGGGATGCGAAGAAAGCTATCCATATGACACAACGTCAGGTTGTTCATCCAATCTCATGGTAGATGTTTCCTTACCAGCCGAAGTCTTGAAGCCCGGTAACCTCCTACTCACAATCGCAGTAGTATAAGTCTCCTTCAACCTCTGCTTCTGCAACTGCACTCTTGTCGACTCATCCCTAGGCGTCAGTCGCAAAAGCGAAATCGCAGACGACAAAGAAGGCTGAGAGAAATGACCGTTGGTGCCATTCGAAAGAGTCTGTATTTCAAGAAAATGCCGACTCGGATGCAAATGAATCGAGCGTCCCATAGTCGGCCAGACGCACCCACGTTAGGTACCAAAAGACTCTCATCTTGAGAGCCGGGAGCCACGGACAGAAGCTAAAGGGCAGCACGTTCTTTAAGGACTGG